>VMDO01002771.1:96850-159379 GCA_007922755.1 Pedetes capensis | reverse complement strand
CCTTGAGTATAT
The DNA here is from genome assembly GCA_007922755.1 of Pedetes capensis. Lineage (NCBI taxonomy): Eukaryota > Metazoa > Chordata > Mammalia > Rodentia > Pedetidae > Pedetes > Pedetes capensis. Next base: position 159,367 of record VMDO01002771.1, on the reverse strand, counting down.
CCCACCTGAGTTCAGAGACCACCTCAAAAATAAGTTTAATGCATTAGACACAAATGACAGGAGACCAGAAGAGTTGTGGCATGACATAAAAGATATCATTCAAGAAGGAAGCAAAAAGTTCTTAAAAAGACAAGAAAAAAAGAAAAGACCAAATTACATGTCAAAAGAGACACTGGACCTTGCCCTCAAATATCAAGCAGCTAAAGCAAAAGGAAGACATGATGAAGTTAAGGGACTAAACAGAAGATTTCATAAGGCAACTTGAGAAGACAAAAACAAATATTATAATGACCTATGCAAGAACCTGGAGGTAGAAAACCAAAGGGAAGAACACGCTCTGTGTTTCTCAAGCTTAAGGAAGCGAAGAAAAAATTCAAGCCTCGAGTGGCAAACTCGGGACCTCAGAGACTGCACAGCGGTGCTCTACCAACTGAGCTACATCCCAGCCCTGTTTGTGTATGTTGTTGTTGTTGTTAGGTGCTGTTGAGTCGGTATCCGACTCATAGCGACCCTCATAGGGTTTTCAATGGCAGACTGTTTCAGGATTGCCTTGGGAGTGGATTGCCAGGTCCTTCACCCATTTTTGTGGTGCTGGGAACTGAACTCAGGACCTCAGAGACTGCAGCGCAGCGGTCTACAACTGAGCTACATCCCAGCCCTATTTGTGTATAGAGAGAAAGAAATAGAAAGTGAAACAAATTTAGCAGACTGTCAACAATCCATGAATGTAGGTGAAAGATATAAGGGAAAATTCTCAGTAAATTTGGAAAATTTTCGAAATAAAAAGTTGGAATATGGAATATACGAAGTTTGGACTGTCTCCTAGAGTCAATGGAAGCCATGGAAAGACATGAACCCAGAGAGTAAAATAATCAGGATTCTTTTTTTTTTTTCATCTTTCTTTCACTTTATTTTATTTTTTCTCCCTTTATTGGTAAATGATGGTGGGGTCCAGAGTAATACAGCAGGGGCTTTGCCCATTATGTAATAATTACATCACTTTTGGTTACACTTTTATCAGCTTACAAGGTTTATGGAGGCTTTTGAATAATTAATCAGGACTCTTAAGGGATCCAACTCCAATTTGAATCAGAAACCTACTGACTCATATGATTATACATGGTGGGTGATGCCAGACTCCAGGTCCTCACAGGTCCCACCACTCTGCTGCCACCTTTCTCTCATGCCTGTTTCTCTTTCATTCTTGGCCTCAGCCTTTCTAATTGAAGGTAAGAGTCCTCTTCCACGCACATCAGAGTTTATTCCATCAACTCCTCAGAACTCTACTCCCACCAGCAGACTCTGTTTGAGGTTGACTAATCCTCAAGGAATGGCTTGCAGCCATGCCACTGTGGCCTCCGATCCCATCAGATCACAGAAGCTAAGCAAGGTCAGCCTGTTAGTACTTGGATGGGAGACCACCTGGGAACACCAGATACTGTAGGCTTGGGACCTGGCAACCCACTCCCAAAAACCAATCAGCCATTGAAAACCCTATGAGCAGCAGAGAAGCACTGACAATAGTGTTTCATCTGTTATACCTAGGGTTGCTATGAGTCAGACACCAACTTGATGGCACCTAATAACAACAACAATCCTCAAGGAAGAATTCTGCTTATCCCTGTGGAGGCTGCAGATTCACTTTTGACCAATCACTGAGGTCATTTGTGTGATCCTGGGTTCCCTCTGGTCCTACGCTGGCTCCTGAGAATCATTTCCTCCTCTGAGAAGCAAATGCCAGGAGAGGATTGGAATTCCATGCCAATTACTGGGAGAAATACCAACACAGGATAAACTGGAGGGATTTGAGGGCCGAGAGGGAGAGCCTCTGGACTGGGATGCAGCCATGACCCTTGTGAAGGAGAGAAGGAAGAAAGGGCTAAGGAGAAAGAGCCTCAGAGTTTTAAGAAATTCAGAGAGTTCCCAAGGAAAGACTGCCCATTATAAAAGTACTATGTCAGGAAGGAATGTTCCAGACAGTCCCTCTGCTCAGCCATTAAGAAATAAAGCAGATTTTATTTCATAACAGCATAACCTGAGTCAGTCTAGCTGGAGTGATTCCTGTGAAGGTGAAAACATGGACTCCATGTGTTAAAGTCTAGCAGGTCAAAAAAAAAACTTACGTGCCTTAGCACCCTAACTTCCTGTGACTTGGATTATATTTCAAGGTTTCCTGTGAGTGCTCTTATTTCTTTTTCTTCTCCCCTTATTAGTAAATGATGGTGGTGTACAGAGTAATACAGCATTGTTTTTTTCCATTATGCATCCTTTACATCACGTCTGGCAACACTTTCATTAACCTGCAAAGTTTATGGAACCTTATGGCTAATATGTAATAAAACTCATATGCTTATTTGGGTTATATTCCCCTATTTTTCCAATGTACTCATGAAGTTGTGTTGTTTACACTCAGATCATTCTCTCCCCCTTCATCCTTCTACATTAACTCTCCTCCCCATCCCACTTTCCGCAATCTTTGCTTCCCTCTGCTAGTTCCCTCCCTCCTTCTTTCTCCTCTTTATACTGTCCTTCTTCACTAAGTTTAATTGTGCATTTTTTATATATCGATTTATATATAGGATTTTTTCTTCCTTTAAGTAAGATTCAGCTCCCACATATGATATTTCTCTTTTTGGAATGCTCTTACTTCTTATTTAATAATGTGTGAGCTCATGACAGAACCAGAATTAGAAACTAACTTCCTTCCTAGTCAACCTTTATCTCCTGCCTCAACCACATTGTACAGATAAGACTGGATACAGCAAACAAAGTCTGAATGGTCACTGAAAGATGGATAGGATGTTGAGATGAAAGACCTCCATTTGGTTTGGGATAAAAGAACTGTTAAAATGAAGAGGAATGGTGTAGCTACTATAGAAAACAATATGGTGGTTCCTCACAAAAGCAAACATAGAGTAACCTTCGAGCCAGCAAGTCCATTCCTGAATGTATACCTAAAAGAACTGAAAGTGAGGACTCAGATGAATATCTGTACACATCTGTTCATAGAAGCATTATTCGCCATAGCCAAAAGATGGAAGCAACCTAAGTGTCCACTAGTGGGGAATGGATAAAGAAATGTGTGGTATCTATACATTCAATAGAATATTACTCAATCTTGAAAAGAGAAGAAACTTTTATATGAGCTACCACATGGCTGAAAGCTTGAGGTCATTGTGCTAAAAATACTGAATGAATGAATACATTTATGTGTGTTACCTAGTTGTTGTTGTTAGGTGCCATCAAGTTGGGTCTAACTCATAGGGACTTGAGGTACAACAGAACTAAACACTCTCTGACATTGTGCCACACCCAGCAGAATTGTCAGTGCTTCTCTGCTATTCACAGGGTTTTCAACAGCGGATTGTTCTGGGAGTGGGTTGCCAGGTCCTTCTCCCTAGCCTGCAGCACCTGGTGTTCCCAGGCAGTCTTCCATCCAAGGACTAACCAGGCTGACCCTGCTTAGTTTCTGAGATCAGGCAGGATCAGACACCAGGGTGCTATGGCTGCAGACAGTGAGTTACCTAGTATAGTCAAATTCATAGAGATGGAAAGTAGATTGCCTGTTGCCAGAGGCTAGGGAGAGGGGATAAAAAACCAAATAACTATTTTGGAAAGCTGTTTTGCAGTATGAACTGAAGACGAATTTAGATAGATCCAAGAATCCAGCACTCCCATTCATTGGTATGTACTCAAGATAATGGCATGCAATTTTTCACCAAAGGACAGGTGCAAGGATGTCTATAGAAGCTCCATGTACATGACCAGAAACAACTCAAATGTCCACCAGTTACAGGATGGGTAAATAAATTACAATGTAGTCATGTAGTAGAATACCATCTGGCCATGGAAATGAACAAACTATTACCACACACAACACAGATGAATCTCACACACATGAACTTGATTCCATTATTTCAAAAAAAAAAAGTAAAAACTAATGTTAGGTGTTAGGTCAGAATAGTAGTTACCCCTGAGCAAGAGTGGGAGGAGTGACTGGAACCAGAGTGGCCCCTGGGATGCTGGCAACGACCTATGTTTTGATCTGTCTGGCGGTCACCACGTGGGCATTTTCGTTGAATTTTACATGTATCATTTAAGCACTTTTCTACATGAATCCTTCAATTTTTAAAAGTCTATTAAAATTATGGATCAGGGGTAATTAGATTTCTAGAGTTTGAGAAATTAATCTTTACATAATGGGTACTCAGAAAGGATACAGCAGGCAGTTTTAGACCCAACAGTGAGATGATGGAACTTTTCCTGCATAAAGCATGTGTCTGTTATGTGACTCTAAGGGAGGTGATGGCAGAACCACGGGCATTTAAAAAAATATGTCAGGTTAAAAGCCCCTCCATGTGTATTTACTCATATGGCTTCCTCACAACCCCAAAGGCAGCAAATGCCTTCCTAGCTACCTTCCCAGTGAGGAAACCGAGGAAACTGGCATTCAGGAACTCAAGGAACTGATTTAAGGTGACTCAGCTCAGAAGTGGAGGGGCCGTAGGGTTGTTTCAGGATTAAAGCCTAGGCTGGCTGGCCAAAACCTGTCCTGGCTCATTCTCCCCACTCTGCCTCTAGCTGTCTTCACTTCTGGTAACGCCCCCTCACTCACGTGGTACTGTGTCTAGATAAAGTCGTTCTTTTTTTTTTCCCTGTGGTACTTGGGGATTGAACCTAGGGCCTCACACATACCTAACAAGTGCTCGACCTCTGAGCTATACCCTCAGCTCATTTTTTATTTTTTATCTTGAGACAGGGCCTCAAGATAAATTATGCAGGCTGCCTCTGGTCTCGAACCTGCGATCCTCCTGCCTCCACCTCCCAAGCGGCTGGGATTACGGGCGTGAGTCACTGCACCCAGCTGATAGAGTCATTTTTGTTACTTTATCTATGCATTCGTATTACAGAGAAAGAAGTTTTACAACTTTCCTGGTACTTACCAATTAGATTTAAATTTTTATAATTTTTCTTTTCGGTGTGTTCTTAAAATACATTAGAGTTATTTTTATTTAGGCTTTTATGTTATAGGAAAAGCATAATGACATTTAAACAAATTGAAGAATTAAGAAAGCATAATCTCCCCACCTTAATCCAATCAACTATTTATTTTTGTTTATTTTTATGAAATTTCTTTTTAAAAGCCATTTCATTGAGGTATATTTGACATACAAAATGCTATACATATTTAATGTGTAAAACTTGATGACTTTGAAGATAGGTTAATTACCACTTAAATTGTAGTATAATTCTAGATCTTTCTTCCTATTTTTCCCACTTAATAATACATATCCTAGAGTTTTAAGAGCCTTTAAGGCTACATTTGTAGAAATAACTTCTTGCATTATGAAATAAAACATATTTATTATTAAAAATTGCAAACTAAAAAAAAAATTATCTTAATTGCACAACTGAGCAAGAACCAGTAGTAGCAATTTGTTGGGCTTCCATTTCTTTTTTCCTTATGAATACACAATAGTCACTTAGAAACTGGAATCATGCTTTATACACAAAGCCATATCCTTTTCTTTTCTCGCTTATTTTCTTCTTCCAGGCCGTCAAATATTCTTCAACACCCTAATTTTACTTGTCACATTACAGCTATTAGATTAAAATACTTAAAAAGAAAACAATCCCCCTACACACCTTTTTCATTCTTAATGTTTTCTACTATTCTGTGTACATAGATATCATTTTTGACACGATTTTAAAGATTGCAAGCTTTTCAGGGGTAGGGAACCCTTGGAATAAAGTTCAGAATCTACCCTGGGATCAAAATTGACATCTCTCCAAGGGTGTTTTCCAAAGCAGGAGACGGCCCATCAAAATGTTTGAATTGTGACTATTATTTCTGGATTAATGACACAACAGACATTGGTGTTTAATATTTATTTATAAAGATAATGAAACCTTCATCTACTGGGGCAGCATCATCTATGGCTAATGATCACAGTAATGCTGTATATTTGCTTATACATCTGGGCTCTTCGGTACCCACTAGCTCACTTGGCAGAAGTCTGTTCACCACCACATTATTTGTGGCATTCATACAGTGCCCATGCCTGGTGCTGGCATGGTGGTGGATGGCCACAGATGCTATCGGAGTTCTGTTAGCTCCTGGCCTAGCTCTTTCCTCTGTAACTCCTTTAAGATTCCCCAAAGCTCTGGGTCAAGGCCAGAGAGAGGAGGAATTCCCTCCTCCTCCCTTTCCACAGACTGTCAAATTTCCTCCCTCGAGCTTTGCTGGACCCTAGGACTAACAAGGGGAGAAACTATTCTCCTTTGGGAAATCCTCCCTCCTCCCACGAGGGAGGGAATATGCTCTCTTGGACCCGAGAAAGCAATAGCAAATTAGCTTTTGATCTGTCATGGTCTGATTGATTCTTAGCCAGGATTTTTAGAGTGACAGATGACCCTTAAATATAAAGAGGTCAACATAATCTCAATTAAAATTGTTTTGTTGTTGTTATTGTTGTTGTTAGGTGCCATTGAGTCAGTATCCAACTCATAGTGACCCTATGTACAACCGGTGAAATATTATTATTAGTGCTTCTCTGCTCTTCATAGGGTTTTCAAGGGCTGATTGTTATTTTGGAGTTGGTTGCCGGGTCCTTCTCCCAAGCCTACAACATGTGGTGTCCCCAGGCGGTCTCCCATCCAAGGACTAACCAGGCAAGACCCTGCTTAGCTTCCAAGATCTGACAGGATTGGACACCACAGACATGGCTGCAGGCCAACACATAATACTACTTTATTAATGTGACCTTGGTTAAGATCACATTAAGATTTTTTGACTTGATTTTATGAGAATTATTAAATCATCAGAAATGATGCTTTTATTGACTTCATTTTCAATTGATATAATTGAAAGTGACATTGGTCACTCTTGGCAAATGTAAGATCACAAATAATTTTTGACAATTTTTGATTTTGACAAAGATTATCTACTGATGCAACTGTTACTCAAGTTAAAGAAAATTTTTTATAGTTAGGGTAATTAGATAAGCTTCTGATACATTACCTCAAAACATATATCTAGGTACATTGTTGGGGATTTTTAAAATCTACCCCATAACTAGGGTCCCTCATAATAGCCTGAGGGACCCCAGGGCCCCATCTTACTCACTCACACCTGCCCCTCCCATGAGTGAGCAAAGATGGCGCCTGACCAGCCTGGCCTGCTTTAACTACCTTAATCCTGATTGGCTATTCTTGGCATTTTCGTTAGATAACTGTCCCTACCTGACAGTTATGTCAGTTTATCTGCAGTAACTGTCAGGTGTGTGCCCTGATTGGCTAATCCCAGTCACGTGCCCCTCCAGGACCCTATATAAGCAGGGCTCCTGGACCCCCCTTGACCCCCTACTACTTCTCCCCCTCCACCACTTCTGACCGTCCCTCAACTGCCAACTGAACTCCATCACCTTGACCAGCATTCCCTATTCCAGTGGACTCTTCAAGCAAGCCATCGTGGTCAAGACCAGGGGCCCCAAAACGCCAAAGGCTACAATCAAGCCACGAAGAGCCTCCCAATTTCTCCCATCCCTGGGAAGGAGGGAGGCAGAGAAGGCGAACTGCGAGAGTCAAGGCCAACTGACCTCCAGCCCAATGGAACACTGGCTGCTGTAGCTGTGCCTTTAAGGCTGAGCTGTTCCAGCACTCAGCCTGCAGCATTCCATGCTGCAGGCTTAGAGCCAGCACTTATAGCACTTGCTTAGGGGTTGCTTGCTTATTGCACCCTACTTGGGGAGCACCCAATAAACCTTCCTTTCCTGTTTTCCCTGTTGAAGGTCTCCCAAGGTCCTTCATTGGCGCCACCGGCCATTACATCAAACCCGGTTCAGTGGGTTCCCGATACCCATGTGGTGTCTGGGCAAGGCTCTGACCTCTGCTGGGCCTGAGCCGAGCCCCAACAGTACATCTAGAGGCAGTGATTCTTATAAAACAACTTTTCTAAAAAGATTTAACTCTTCATACAAACTAGTATCATCTAGGTATGAATTTATTTTAAATGTAAATTTTTGGTGTTTCATCTCACATTTTCTGTAACTTGTGGAAACCATAAATGGCTTGATAATTAGTAATGTTGTTGTTGTTGTTGTTGTTGTTGTTGTTAGGTGCTGTTGAGTCGTATTCGACTCATAGTGACCCTCACAGGGTTTTCAATGACTGATTGTTTCGGGATTGCTTCAGGAGTGGGTTGCCATACTCTTATCCCTTTTTTATGGTGCTGGAGAAGGAACTCGGGTCCTCAGAGAGTGTAGCGTGGCACTCTACCAACTGAGCTAAAGCCTAGTCCGTACTGTTGTTAGGTGCTGTCAAATCCACTCTGACTCATAGTGACCCTGTGTACAACAGAATGAAATACTCCCTGACACTGGGCTGTGCTCAGCACTGTGTCAGTGTTTCAATGCTATTCATAGATTTTTCCATGGCTGATTGCTTTGGGAGTGGATTGTCTTGTCTGTCTCCCATTTTTGTGGTGCTGGGGATCAAACCCAGGGCCTCTGAAAGTAGAGAGACGCACTCTACCAACTGAACTAAACTCCAGTCCCTGATAATTAGCATGTTTATGCATTCTATCATCATCCACCACTTAATTATATAAAAATATTAATTAAAGATCAGCTCGCCTGAAGTTTCATATTAATAATAATGTTGTTTATCATCCAACGTAACAATCTTTCAATTTAATATTTATATCTGTGCCTGAGGATACTTGTTTCCCAATGTTGCTATCGTTTTCAAAGCAAGAAATTCTAAAGCCTTTGAAAGTCAAATAACTCCATGATCTGATTTAGTGCAGTGTCCATTTTATATACTTTTGTCTTGTAATAATTTACTGACCAAAGTGCCAGCAGTTTCTGGCTTAATATTTTAGCTAGAGAGTTAACATTTGTGCAGATTATGCAAGGAGGGGCCCAGGAGACAGACAAGCTGTTCTGCCACTGAGGGTCTTATGCTGCCCTATGGGAAGTTCCTCCTCTCCCCTGGGGCCATGGCCACTGCCGTCATCTGCTGCTTCATCTGCTACTGCTGTCACCACCATCAACATCTCAGTCTTGGCCCCCTTCTTTGGGGCACCACAGCCCTTCAGACTCCTATAGGCCATTTTGTGGCCACTGGGCAGCCTGGCCAACCAGCCAGTGCTCACATTGCTTATTACTTGCCATGTTTGTTGGCCTGAGCTTACACATACCCACAAAGACACTTAGTGCCTCTCCCCTGCTCATGGGCATATTCTATGATCTACTTAGATTCCACTTACAAAACACAAGTTCAAAGATCAGGTTATTAAAAAATGCAAGATGATAATAGCAGAGCATTAAGCCAGGCATGGAGCTTCTTTAAAGAGCTGGCCTGTATTGGTCAGGTGGTGCATCATGGTGGCAGAGAAACCAAGTGAGGCAAATTGATGGGGGAAGAGCTATATACTTGGGACTCACAGTTAGAGAATCAGTCCATAATGGCCGCAGGGAGGCATGGCAGCAATAGGAACTATGGCCGACCACCTCACAGCATGGCAGACCAAGAGCAGAGAGAGCTTGTCAGAAACAGGGGTCCAGGTAAAAACCTCCAAAGGCCTACCCACTGTGACTCATTTCTGCCAAGATAGATCCCACCTCCCAGGTTCCATTACCTCCCCGGACAGCACCACCAACTGGGGAACAGTGTTCAAACACATGACATTTGGGGAATATTTAGATGCAAACCATAATATGGGTTCTCTGCAACAACATGGTTTGCATGCTCACAAAGGTGGTCCTATACCAAACAAAGATTGAGCCAGCCCATAATTATCAATAATACCAAAACTGAGAAGCTTGACATAGATTAGATTTTGCATGATTTAGAACTGCATGTAACCAGTATCAAACTGTACAATATGAGTCATTCTTTTCAAGTCAGAATTATCAAAGTATAATTTATACACAACAAAATCCTATCCTTTGAGTGCACAGATCTTTGAGTTTTTACACATGCATAGAGTTGGGTAACTATCATCACTACAATCAATATATAAGAGAGTTCCATTGCCTCCCTCCCCAAATTTACTTTGCATGTGATTAGAGTTTACAGAACTGAGATCTACTGTTTAAGAAAGATGAATCACCATATTAATGCCAAAATTCTCAGCATAATATGGAAGTGACTTGATTTGGAAGCTTAGGGAAAAAGACAAGCCAGTGTGATCTGTGTGTTAGTGGTTGTTGTTGTTAGGTGCTGTTGAGTTGGTGAAACACTATTGTTAGTGCTTCTCTGCTATTCATAGGGTTTTCAATGGCTGATTGATTGGGAGTGGGTTGCCAGGTCCTTCTCCCAAGATGTTCCCAGGAAGTCTCCCATGCAAGTACTATCCAGGCCTGACCCTGGTTAGCTTCTGAGATCTGAAGGGATTGGATGCCACAGTGGTATGGCTGCAGGTATGTGTTAGTGGTAGGAAGAAGTTTTAGGAATCAATCAAGCAATTGTATATTTTAAATATTCTGGTTATTTAAGGGTCTGGAGCTTTCTGAAACACTACAGTTGTCTTTCATTCAGAATCATATTAGGAGAATTGAATTTATTTCTGATTATTACTTCTGAAATTACTTCTTTCTCTGTAGCTAGAGTAAAATAGCATAAGGAAAGGACCATATGGCCAGAATATATACACACCCATGCACACATGCACTTATATAGTCACAGCCCGAGGCGGCTGCTTCTACCTGGGAAAATTTCTCAAGGTGTTACAGATTGATTTGTTGTCTTGGTCAGTTTAAATGTTCATGGATGCATTTTAAAAAGAAGACATCAAATAGTCTACTTGGGAAAAGCAAAAAAAAAAAAAAAAAGAAAAAGAAAGAAAGAAAGAAAAGAAAAGAAAAAAGAGAGACTAAAGCTCTATAGGAGGTTGCTGTTGTTAGGTGCTTCATAGTGACCCTATGTACAACAGAACAAAACATTCCCCAACATCACTCCATGCCTGGCACTATTCTCTGCTATTCATATGGCTTTTGGTGGCTGATTGTTTCGGGATTCCTTCAGGAGTGGGCTGCAGGTTTTTCTACTGTTTTTGTGGTGCTGGGGATTGAACCCAGGGTCTCAGAGAGCACAGAGCAAGTACTATACTAACTGAGCTAAACCCCATCCCCAACTCTATAGTATACGAAAAATAAATCAATGGAGGGAATGTATTTAGGGCAGCAGCTTCAACCCTTGATTGCATGAAATGGCAGGAGGCAAAAGTGAGCCACAAATACCCAGACCAATTTTTTTCTACTATTATGCTGTGTAGGCCAACCGAATGGGCTCCAAATTTTACGCAGCTGAAACTGAGGACTCTGGTTGTCCAGGCAGCATAATTGGAATGGAGCAAAACATTTTACATCAGCTCTCCAAAAATTCCCAGAACTGAATATAGTCAGGAAAATGTAAAGTTTGTGTGTCTGTGTGTACACAAACCCTTTCCCTCAATCTACTATTCAAATAGGCCTTCTGTATATTTTTGTGGAGTTTTTATGAGGTACTGTGTAAATAAAAATTAAATATGCATGTGGTTTTTTGTTTTATCGGCCCTAAACTTGACTAAATAATTAAGCATATGTTATTGGGCCATGATGTTGTCCTTCTGTTCTAGGATGCTTAGATTTTTGGATTGCCAACTGGCATGAAGCGATTTCCAGTGGGGAGAATGTTTGCTTCTAGATGCAATGGATTTATTGTAAGGGAGATAATTGCAGAAGAAAAGGAAGGCAATAGGGAGTCTTAGTCTTGGGAAGGCAGAAAAAGAATGTGCCTAGAGGCAGGTTGAGTGGTAGATAAATATTCCTGGGTGATGGCAAGCATGAATAAATAACAATAACATCAGAAATAGTTCTTGGACATGAGCTTGCATGAGGTTGAACTGAGATAGATTTAAGTTAATTTGATATTCAAGGGGTCTGTATTTTTCCTCACAGAAGAATGTGGCAATCCATTCCCGAAGCAATCCTGAAACAATCAGCCATTGAAAACCCTGTGAGGGTTGCTATGAGTCAGATTCAACTCAACAGCACCTAACAACAACAGCAAAATATTTTTCCCCAAGTGTGTACATATATGCATGCATTAAAGCTCGTAATTTGATTTCTGAAAGTAACCAAGATTCAATCTCCCAATTCCCACTTTCCCTTTGTTACTCATGAGCAATACAGGCTGTGAATCATGCCCGGGGGTTGGGGGGCTGCTCTTGGAATGGCTTCACCGAGTAATGAGGTGTCAACTCCAACTTGGGTTTTTATGGAAGATTTTACAGAGAAGAAAAAATAACTGCTTATCAAACTGACGGTGCCTAGACTCATTGACTGCGTTTTCTGAAATACAGTTACGGCCACCATTTTAACATGTTTTTTCCCACACACAAGGTCTTGCTATGTAGCTCAGAGGGCCCTTGAAGTAGCCACCCTCCTGCTTCAGCCTTCTGAGTGCCAAGCAAGTGTTGTCAGGGTACATGGAGGCATCATCCAAGAAGCAGAAAGTAGCAGGTCCCAAAGACATAGGTGAAACAAGATGAGGGGTTCTTGGCTAAGTGGGTCTGAATTGCGCTGCATCCAGAGTGAGTTTATACCCACAGTGAGTCGGGGGAACCTGAAGATGTACCTCTGGACTCTGTTAGGGTCTCGCATCTCCCAGGGCAGTCTGTACTAGTGACAGAGTGAGGCAGGGGCGCAAAGGCCTGTGACCTTGCCCCAACATTGGGCAGTTCTTATAGGCAGCACTTGTTCCAGAGCTTGCTAGGTTCGGCCTTATGATTCAACTTCTCCCTCTGCTCCATCCTGTTTCCTCCCCCTTCTCTTCATAGGCCGATCCCAAATAAACAAGAGGCACTCCAAATTGTTTCCGCATCTGCTTTCATAGAATCTAACTTCCAACAAATGTCTTCAGTGGGGAGATGCTTCTCAGGACATCTCAATGTGTGAGGCCCCTGCTATGTGAAACGTCACTCAAAAAACGCCCTTTGTTGTAATTTCATGGCTCACAGATTGAATCTTCTGTTTGGTTTCTGTGGGGTTCTCCTAAAAGGAAAGTATGTGCTGATCAGCCCATGTTAAACACTCAGCTCACCTGCAGTTGTATCTTCCATTACATATTAGTAAATTGCCTGCAGCTGTACCACTGTGGCATCTGATCCCATCAGATCTCAGAAGCTAAACAGGGTTGACCTGGGTAGTACTTGGATAGGAGACCGCCTGGGAACACCAGGTGTTGTAGGCTTGGAAGAAGGACCTGGCAGCCCACTCCCAAAAAACAATCAGCCATTGAAAACCCTATGAATAGCAGAGAAGCACTGACAATAGCGTTTTGTCTGTTGTACGTAGGGGTGGACACCAACTCAACAGCACCTAACAAGAACAACAACAACAACAATTAGTAAATTAGCCATTTGATTGAATCCATCTCTGCTCCTGGGACATGGACTCATTCTGAGAAAGTCTACAAATTCAGAGAGCCTAGGCTATACGATTCAGGACCCAGACCTGACCGTGCCAAGGACCGTGCCACTAGGAGATATCTGGTACTTTGTCTGTCACCCCATCCTCTGATGCACTCTTCTGCTTTCCGTTCTTTGGGATTCTTTGCCCTCCCACTGGGGACCACCACAACAGCCCTAGGCTTGGCCAGTGAATTCCCCCTTCTGGGGATTTGAATCCCTAGTGAAGATGTGCACAGGCAACAGGGTATTGGGGCTGAGTGATACGACGGCAGTGCTCAAGAGATCTTCCTTGAATTCCTAGAACTGTTTTACCTAAGCCCTTCTAGTTCCAGAAACTTCCAAGTCTTCTTTGCTCAGCCCTTCTTCAATCTGTAAACTGTCCCAGCAGTCTCCCAGTAAACCCCTTTGACCTTCTGAAGTAAGCAATATATTGTCAAGTCTAACCAAGAAAATAGAAACTAATTTGAGTTTTTGTACCAGATGCAGGGGGTTATAATTGGGTGATGGAAGATCTGTGAAGCTGACCCCAAACTATGAAAGAGCCTAGAGACTGTCACCACAAGCAGCTACTGTCTGTCATCCCTGCGCTAAAGGGAAAAATGGATGAGAAGGTGTGATCAGAGACAGGAGGCCAGATTTACTTGCAAGAAGCCAGAACAACAGTAAGCCTGTTCAGCAGGATCTACAGCAACAATGGACACCCAGGTACAGGAGGAGAAGATGCTGGAGGCAGAGAGGGAGGCTGCCCGTGTCAGCCCACCTGTGTTGCACAGCCCAGCGCCAGCACTTCAGGGTACATTTCTGTCACCTGAAAAATCCCTAACTGATGAAGCCACAAGAGGACTTTTCAGGAGCAGATCGCCTGTATGCCTTGGATGATCATTCTTACCATAAACTGTATACCTTATTGGAGTGGTAATTATATGACCAAGCCCTGTGCCAGGCACTATCTATATTCTTTTTTATAAAGTAGACCTGTTGTTGTTGTTCTTTGGTGCTTTCAAGTCAGATCTGACTCACAGCGACCCTCATAGGGTTTTTAATAGCTGATTGTTTTGGGGGATTGCTTTGGGAGTGGATTGCCACATCCTTTCCCATTTTTGCAGTGCTGGGGATCGAACCCTGGTCCTCAGAGAGCATAGAGCAGTGCTCTACCAACTGAGCCAAACTCCAGCCCTATAAAGTAGATCTAAGTACCCAGTATAAACTCATGTAGCTGCAGGGAATTAAGCATTAATATGGGCTGACTCAAAATCATATCCACTCAAGACTTTTCATGCACTACACAATAAAAGATAAACTTAACCCTATTCTCTTAATAATTCTAAACAGAAGAGACATTTCACATGAATAAGAAATAATAAGTCATTAACTGAGTTCTAGGGAATGAAGAATAAAGAGCCATTTGTGGAAACCTCAAGGAGGGCATTTGTTTCCTGTGTTTTACAAGGCAAAACTAAGTAAAGCTGGAAAGTTATTGAACCTACATTCAATTTGCTAATAGTATGTTTTTAAAATGTCAATAAATCTGCACAAATTCCTCCAGCAAATGAAATGAATTGGATTCCTATTTTGACTGTTGTTTTACCTCTAATACCTGTTTCTTTTTTTGTGTGTCTTAATGAAATGAGGAGATCTCCCTATGTTGTTGTTGTTAGGTGCCCTCAAATCAGTATCTGACTCATAGCAACCCTATGTACAATAGGTGAAACACTATTGTCAATGCTTCTCTGCTATTCATAACGTTTTCAATGGCAAATTGATTTTTGTGAGTGGATTTTCAGGTCCTTCTCCCAAGACTACAGCACATGGTGTTCCCAGGCGGTCTCTCATCCAAGTACTAACCAAGCCCTGCCCTGCTTAGCTTCTGAGATCTGATGGGATCGGACACCACAATGCTATGGCTGCAGGCCTATCTCACTATAGGTTATATGTTTTCTTATTTTTATAAATATCCAGGAGAAAAATCATACTGCTTATGGAAAAAATATTTTTAGCAGGTGTTCCAAACCAAGTTGTTTATGATGTTGTCTCCTGGATCTCTTAGCATTATAAACATATAACTTTTAAAACTGCTAAGGTTATTGGTTTTCCATTTCACTCTTGCCTGTGGAAATTTACAAAAGGAAATATACTTTAAAAAGGAAAATAAGACTGCCTACGACTTTTAATTTATAGAGAAAATAGAATATATCTTTTAATAGTAATAGATTTAAAATGTTCTCTAAAGAAGCTGGGTTCAAAGGTCAACTATGATTCAAAGTTATCTTCAGAGAATGGTCTGGCAAGACCACCACATGCTACAGAGAACTAAATGAACACAATTTGTTGTTGATAAATTTATAAGAGGGGCTGAGGTTTAGCTCAGCTTGTAGAGTGATTGCTCTGTGTGCTCTGAAGACCTGGGCTAGATCCCAAGCACCATAAAAAATGACAGAAGGAACTGGCATCCCACTTCTGAAATAATGCCAGAGCAATCTGCCATCGAAAACCCTATGAATAGCAGAGAAGCACTGACATAATGCTGGGCATGGCACAGGGTTGGGGAGTGTTTCGTTCTGTTGTACATTTGTTGTTGTTGTTAGGTGCCGTCGAGTCATTGTCTGACTCATAGTGACCCTACATACAACAGGCAAAACAGTATTGTCAGTGCTTCTGTGATTTTGGGGAGTGGGTACCTTCTCCCAAACCTATAGTACCTCGTGTTCCCAGGCAGTCTCCCATCTAAGTGCTAACCAGGCCCAATCTTGCTTAGCTTCCAAGATCTGACGGGATCAGATGCCACAGTGGTACAGTTGCAGGATCTGTTGTATATAGGGTCACTATAAGTTGGACGAGACTCAACGACAACCCCTAAGAACAACAAATTTATAAGAAGTGATAAGATTGAGCTCAGACACAGTGATAAAAATTATCTAGTGCCCAACCAAACCAAAATGGTGGGAGTTTAGTTTACTCCACATAAAGCATCCCAATAATCAATGTCCCCTACCCCCATACCTGATTTCCAATTGTAACAACAACAACAACAACAACAAAAATGACTATGAAGAGTTGAGTTAAAGTTTCAGGATTTCTGCTCCCTTCAGTTTCCTAACATACATAGGGTTATAGAAACAGGAGCACACAAAAGTTGACTTTACAGTACAGGGGACTAAGGTCTTTTTTGAAGGGTGTGTAGACACCTCTTATACTACCTATCAAAGAAAAGATTGCATCTCTGAAATATCTCTTAAGACTAAATTTAGACCCTGAGGTAGAAATATCCAGTAGTTAATGAAATCATAGGGTCCATTTTCCAAACAGGTTGAAAGAGATGCAAGTGTTAAAAAGATAAAGATGCTGAGAGATATCCCAATTCCTTCTGCCTATTCCTTAAAATGGGCTGGGATTTAGCTCATTTGATAGAGCACTGCTCTGCAGTCTCTGAGGTCCCGAGTTCGATACCCAGCACCACAAAAATGGGAGAAGGATGTGGCAACCCACTCCCAAGGCAATCCCGAAACAATCTGCCATTGAAAACCCTATGAGGGTCGCTATGAGTCGGATACACACAACACACACAACAACAACAATTCCTTAAAATATTGCTCTCATTCATTTCACTTGCTTCATGAGCTAATCACCAAGTATATTGTTGTTCTTATTATTTCACATAAATAGTTATCAATTAGACCACCTAAGAATAAGGGCTGGGGTTTAGCTCAGTTGGTAGAGCACTGCTCTGTACTCTCCAAGGAAATGAGTTCGATCTTCAGCACAGCAAAACAGGAGAAGGACATGGTGGTCCACTCCCAAAACAATCAGCCATTGAACACACTATAAGGGTTGCTATGAGTTGGACCCAACTCAACAGCACACAACAACAACAACAATAAGGAAAATAAATATGTGATTTTTTACCTTCATTTACTCTTTTTCTGATGCTCTTTTCTTCTTTATATAGGTGCAAGTTTCTGACCTCATTATCTTTCTCTCTGAAGGATTTCTTTTAGTGTTGCTTGGAGGGCAGTTTAGCAGACAATGATTTTCCATGGTTTTTCTTAGCCTGAGAGAGTCTTTAGTTGTCCTTCTCTTTTGAAAGATAATTTTGCTGGATGCAAAACTCTAGACTGGTGACCTTTTTCTCTTGATGCTTTAGTCCTCTCCACTCTGTTCTTGCTTGCATGGCTTCCAACAAGAGGTCTACTGCAATTCTTACCCTTGTTATTCTATAGGTAAGGTGTTCCTTCTACCCTTTAGTCAGACTAATGTAGGTCCCTGAGGATTCCAAAAATTCTGTAGGGAAGGAACATCCGGCAAAGACTAGATGTATACTAGTGCATGAGTTGGAAACTTGAACTGTAATGATTTGTGCATTGAAAATATGATGCCCAGTGGACAAGGAGAAGGAGAACCATCTAGAAGGGAGTTCCGGCTCATGAAGCCAAGCGTGGTAGGGGCAAAAATCAGCAGAGAAATCAGGGCCAAGGGCCTGAATTATAATGGAGTGAGATTGTACATTGCACATGTGTATGTATATACAGGCCTGTGTGTATGTTTTAATTTCTGGGAAAAAAGAACTGTCAACACTCACTATTAAGATTGCAGACAGGCTCTTCTTCACATGTCTGCTGTCTGCATTCACCTGTGCTTATCCCAGGTAGTACCAGAAATTGAGCAGACACTGGTACCATGCTCTGGATCTCCAGAACTAAATAAACATCTTTACCTTATAAAAGGGTTTTTAGAAAGAAAGAAAGAAAGAAAGAAAGAAAGAAAGAAAGAAAGAAAGAAAGAAAGAAAGAGAAAGAAAGGAAAGGAAAGGAAAGGAAAAGAAAAGGAAAGGAAAGGAAATGAAAGGAAAGGAAAGGGAAGCAAAGCAAAATAACTGTAGACAAGAGAAACAAGATAAGCTTTAAACCTATCTATTTGGCAACTAGATTTCTTTACTCCTGCATGAATAGTTGAGCTAGATTGATAAGATCCCTTATTCCCGTGAATTTACTTGATCTAATACTTAAACGTGTGACTGTCTTTTTGATATGATTCATGTTATGGAAGTCTTTTTCTGTTTCAGCATTTTCTGATACTGTTCTCTGCCTAAGTAGAAATAATAATTTCACTGTCTATGTTGTTTACACCTGCAGCTGCACCACTGTGGTGTTCTATGCCATCAGATCTCAGAAGCTAAGCAGGGACGGGCCTGGTTAGTACTTGGATGGAAGACCACCTGGGAACACCAAGTGCTCTAGGCTTGGGAGATGGACCTGGCAACCCAATCCCAAAAAATAATCAGCCATTGAAAATCCTATGAATAACAGAGAAGCACTGACAACAGTGTTTCTTCTATTGTATGTAGGGGGTCTATGAGTCGGACACTGACTCAAGGGCACCTAACAACAATAAGAACATGTTGTTTATGGGCTGGATATTAGCTCAGTTGGTAGAGTGCTGTTCTGCCCTTTCAGAGGACCTGGATTCAATTCCCAGCACCACAAAAATGGGAGAAGAATGTGGCAATCCACTCCCCAAACAATCAGCCATTGAAAATCCTATGAGGGTTGCTATGAGTTGGACTGGATGGCACCTAACAACAACAATAACAATATTGTTTATGCCAAGAGATTTGGAAAACAGCTACCTGGCTAACTGACTGGAAGAGATCCATATTTGTGCCTATTCCTAAGAAAAGGATTCCAACTGAATGTGGAAATTACCAAACAACATCATTAATATCATACACAAGCAAGATTTTGCTAAAGATCATTCAACAGTGGCTGCAGCAGCAACAGACAGGGAACTGATGGAAATCAAGCTGGATTCACAAAAGGGTGTGGAACCAGGAACATCATTGTTGATATCAGATGGATATTAGCCAAAAACAGAGAATACCAGAAAGATGTCTATCTATGTTTTATTGACAATGCAAAGGCATTTGAATGTGTGGATCATAATAAATTATGCATATATTGTGAAGAATGGGAACACTGGAGCACTTAATTGTATTCATAAGGAATCTGTACATGTACCAGGAGGCAGTCATTTAATCAGAACAAGGAAACATTGTCTGGCTTAAAGTCAAGAGAGTTGTGTGTTAGGACTATATCCTTTGACCATATCTCTTCAATCTCTATGCTGAGCAAATAATCTGAGGAGCTGGACTTTATGAAGAAGAATGTGGCATCTTGATTGGAGGAAGACTCATTAACAGCCTGTGTTGTGGAAATGACACAACTCTGCTTGCTGAAAGTGAAGAGGATTTGAAACATTTACTGATGAAGGTCAAAGAACACAGCCTTCAGTATGGATTGCACCTCAATATCAACAAAACAAAAATTCTTACAACTAGGTCAGTATTTGGCTTCATGATAAGTGGAGAAAAGATTGAGGTTGTCCAAGATTTTGCTTTACTTGGTTCTACAACCACAGAAGCAGCAGTCAAGAAATCAAAGGACACATTGCATTGAACAAAGCTGTTGCAAAAGACCTCTTTAAAGTGTTGAAAAGTAAAGATGTCACATTGAAAACGAGGGTGTGTCTGACTCATGCCATGGTTTATTCAGTTGCATCATGTGGTTATGAAAGCTGGACATTGAATAAGTGAGACAGGAAAAGAATTTATGCTTTTGAGTTATAGTGCTAGAGATATTATTGAATATACCATGGACTGCCAAAAAAACCCCAACAGATCTGTCCCAGAAGTGCAACCAGAGTGCTCCTTGGAAGCAAGGATGGATAGACTGCAACTTAAGTATTTTGGACATGTTGTCAGGAGGGACCAACCCTTGGAGAAGGACATCAAGTTTGGGAGAGTAGTGGGTCAGCAAAAAAAAGTAAGACCCATAACATGATGGATTGACACAGTGGTTGTAACAATGGGCTTAAACATAAAAAAAAAAAAAAAAAAAAAAAAAAAATCATGTGCCTGGCACAGAATCTGGGAGTGTTTCGTTCTGTTGTACATAGGGTCAGTATGAGTTGGACCTGACTCGATGGCACCTAACAACAACAATGTCCTGAAGACAGTGCAACCTACTTGCCTTTATCAACTTGATATTCTTGGTTCTGGGGCTGGGATTTAGCTCAGTTGGTAGAGCGCTGCACTGCAGTCTCTGAGGTCCCGAGTTCAATTCCCAGCACCGCAAAAATGGGAGAAGGGCCTGGCAATCCACTCCCAAGGCAATCCCAAAATAGTCAGCCATTGAAAACCCTATGAGGGTCGCTATGAGTTGGATACTGACTCGACGGCACCTAACAACAACAACAATTCTCGGTTCTAATTCAAATAGCATGTTCTGTGTGTGCCTAAACATCCGCAGGTGATGTCTGATCACTTTTGCCTGTCTTCAGCAAGAATCCTGTTTGAACAATAGAGCCAGAATCCTTAAGCCATGTTGTTCCCTTAAAAGTTTTCTATCACTGCCCCTTCTCTGTTCCTTGACTGTAAATTCCCACTTGCCTGAGCTATCTTTGGAGTTGGGCCTAATTCTCTCCCTCAATGTCAAATCCCATTGCAATGATCCTGGTATGTTATGTGATGGTCCCACATATAGTCTTCCTTACAGTGTTTAACAGTGTCATTGAAATATTTTGTTTTTCAGTACTTGGGGTTTGAACCCAGGGCCTCATACATACTTTCCAAATGCTCTACCAAGGCGCTACATCTCCAGCCCATTTTTTTATTTTTAATTTTGAGTCAAGGTCTTGCTAAATTACATGGGCTGCCTCTGGCCTTGAACTCACGATCCTCTTTCCTCCACCTCCCAAGTCTTTGGGATTACAGGTGTGCTTCACCGCACCTGACCATGAATACTGTTTTCTTTAACATTTATTGCTAAAACTTATCATTGCTAGCTTTCTTCCTTTTCTCTCTGTTTCAAATAAGGCAAAAAAGACTTTTAAAAAAAGTTACTTCCATGAAGTACTACTGATCCAATCAACCCAAGCACATTTCTCATTACCTTATTATTTAGTGTTTAAGGAGTCTTAGTGATATTTTGATCTAGAAAGTTCTTTTCAGCTAGTCTGATGGTTATTTTTCATTTTAACCTTTAAACAAGAGTATCAAACATGGCAATGACCTCTGTTATTTGGTATTCATAATTTGTGGCACACATTCACTACTATTATTTTTATCAGAAAATTACCATTTTTCTATTTAATGGGTTCATTAGATTCATAGGTGTGATTTTATTATGTGTTAAAGCCAATTCCACCCCTTCCCCAAAGGAGCCTATCTTAATTTTATAATGAGATCCAGTAAGAGAATTGGATTTGACATCCTGGTTCATTTATTCTCAATTTTTCATATGTACCTTTATTCTATAAAGTCAAATATATACCAAGAGTTTTCCAGGTTACAATGTCCTATTAATTATATGATGATATATTTCTTGCCATGCATGCCCCAGAAGTTCAGAGGGAAGAAGATAAGGTCCTCTGTAATTTTATAATGACCACATGAATTCTTTTGCTTTTTATCATTTAAAAACAACTGTGTGAATGTATGTATAAAAATAGATCCATATGGTCATGCATTGCTTCACCAAAAGTTCTGAGAAATGCCCCAGGGGGTGATTTTGATATTGTGAGAATAGGTTAGCGTGTACTTTCATAAGCTAAGGTGGCCATGACATCACTGATAATCTTACAGACTACCATAACATACGTGATCTGTCATTGACTGAAGCATTATGTGATATGTGAGTCTGTATGTGTGAGTGTGCATTTCTTTAGCAAGGTTAGGTAGTAGAGATATGGAAAAGAGAAGTGACATACTTGAAGACAGTTATTGGACTGAAGAAATAAAATTTTGAGTTGGACAACACTCTAGTTAAGAAGTGTTTTCTAGCTGGGCATGGTGGCACCTGCCTGTAATCCCAGAGACTCAGGAGGCAGAGGCAGGAGGATTGCAAGTTCGAGACCAGAGACAGTCTGCATAATTTAGCGAGACCCTGTCTCAAAAAGTAAAAACAAACAAACAAAAAATGGGCTGGGGGGTGCAGCTCAGTGGTACAGCACTTGCAAAGCATGCAAGCACGAGGCCCTGGGTTCAATCCCCAGCAACAACAACAACAAAAAGAAATTTCTTCTAGGTGAATCTGTTCCCTAGGCAACTAAAAACTGTATTTCTTAAGCAAAAAAATAGTCCTTGGCGTAGTTAAGGTTTCAAAGATATTCTTCATTCAGGAGCTTCCCAATGGAAACTGACTTATTTGGATGCAGTTATCAATGCTGACTTTATTCAAGTTTGGCCATCAGACAGAGTAGTGTTGCTTTTAGAATGATGGTTCTCAAAGTGTGATCCTTCCGCTAGCAGCAGCTGCAGGAGCAGCAGCAACATCTGGGAACTTGTTAGAAATGCAAATTCTCCTACCGCCTTCTAGATCTGCCCAGGCAGAAGCTGAATCAGAAGCTAGGGGAAGCTCTCCAGGTGGATCAGAAGCCCACGATTTTTGAGAATCACTGTGGCTATCAAACACTGTAGCCAGACGTGGCGGCACATGCCTCTAATCCCGGCAGCTCTGGTGGGGGCGGAGGCAGGAGGATCCTTAGACTGAGGGCAGAGGCAGCCTGCATAACTTAGCAAGACTCTGTCTCAAAACAAAAAATTTAAAAAGGGCAAGGGGTGTGGCTCCGTGGTGGAGCACTTGCCTAGCATGGGTGAGGCCCTGGGTTCAACTTCCCGCACAGCCAAAATTATATATATATATATATGGGCTGGCATACATATATATATATGTGTATATATATATATATATATATATATAGCAAACGACATATATATATATATATATAAAACAACACTGTTTAGAACTGGCTCTGCTCCAGAATATTTTCTATACGCATATATAGACACATATGTATGGACACAAAGTCTTTAAAATATTAGTTTGAAGGAATTTGTACTTAAACAGTTGTATCAGAAACATATTCCTTCACCAGAGGGTTGGGTTAGAATACTCTGTAAAGTTCCTTTCATGCCTAAGCCACAAAAGTTGCAAGTTGCCCAGGCGGTCTCTGCAGTGAAGACACACTACCACTGGATTTAATTTCAAGCACTATCTGTCGGAGCAGAGAGCAGCAGGAGACCACTTTCAGGAGGAAAAAGGCTTCTTTATTCTTTCAGTGGAGTAGAAAATGACTCCCATTGGATTGTTAAAAGCAGCCTTCCTGTTGAGGGAGAGATGGAGATTGCAAGGCTCTTTCTTTTCTTCCTGCTGCTTAGAGAGGTCAGGAAAGATAAGAGCTGGGAACAGAAGAGAAGATACCTTCTGGTCTTTTCTTCCATTTGCTAATTGACATCCAGAAGGTAGCTCTAAATCAGTAACCACTGGTTGAGAGTTTTCAAAACTATGGGAAGAGATAATTAAGTGCGCTCGCAGCCAATAGTTAAAAGATGAGTTGGAACGTTCTGATAATATACCTATCTCTAGAGACTATTGGGTATAGGCAAGTCAGTTAAAAAACGAAAAATATCTACTAACGAATGGAGACAAGAGTAAAATTGATTTAAGCTTTGGCTTAGATATTAAGGCTTAGTACAACAAGGGCTGGGATTTAGCTCAATTGGTAGAGTGCTGCTCTGCAGTCTCTGAGGTCCTGAGTTCAATGCCTAGCACCGCAAAAATGGGAGAAGGACCTGGCAATCCACTCCCAAGGCAATCCCGAAACAGCCACTGAAAACCCTATGAGGGTCACTAGGAGTTGGATACTGACTCACAGCACCTAACAACAACAAGTACAACAAGGGCTATGTGGGGGTTTTTAAATCACTTTTTCAATTAATGTCCTATACTGTATTAAGCTACTGGGATTTACCTCAGTTGGTAGGGCACTGCTCTGCACTCTCTGAAGTCCCAGGTTCAATTCCCAGCAGCATAAAAATTGGAGAAGAATGTGGCAATCCACTCCCAAGGCAATCCCCAAACAATCAGCCATTGAAAACCCTATGACGGTCACTATGAGTCAGACAGGACTCCACAGCACGCAGCAACAACAACAACTGTATTAAGCACTGAAATACAATATCTGCATTTAAAGTTTTATTTCAATATAGAGCTTTTCAAATGACTTCGTGTATTTGATCCAATAATTATACATTTTTAAAACTATAATAAACAGGGAGATTATTGGTCTATCATTTAGTAAATGCTCAAAACTACCATTCATGCTTCCAAAACACCTCATTTAATTTGGACAGATCCCTGAGCTGCACAGTTACAACCTTCACTTTGTATGTGAGAAAACTAGTGTTAAGCAACATAGCCAAGTTTACCCAGCTCAGAAGGCAAGATTTGCCTTCTGCTGACTCCAAATCCTATTCTTATTCTCTGCATTGATTGATTTCAATGAATCATAACCATGATTTACAGCTGGTGGCCAGTCGCATAACAAGTATTGACATTGCTTCCATGTGCTATCCTCAGGCTGTGTCTCTTCCCAAAAGCTTATGGTGAAACTTAACTGCTCAGCCTGTCATGTTAATAACAGTGGAAGCTTCTGGGGTGATTAGGTGGTGAAGGCTCTTCTCCACATGAATGGGATTAAATGCCTTTATAAAAAGGCTTTTTGGAAAGTGTCTGCCTTTCTCTTCCTGTCTACCTTCTGCCAGGTGAGGACCCAATGTTCCTCTCCTCCAGAGGATGCAGCCCTTGCCCTTGAACCTTCTGGGACCTGGATTTGGGACTTCCTGGCCTTGAGAACTGTGAGAAATGAATTCACATTCTTTAAAGATTACTCAGTCTGTGGCTTCTATCATAGCACAAAACAAAGGTATTTTGTTTTCTTGGTTGTTGTTGTTAGGTGCCATCAAGTCGGTATCCAACTCACAGCTACCCTATGTACAACAGGGGGAACACTATTGTTAGTGCTTCTCTGCTGTTCATAGGGTTTTCAATGGTGGATTGATTTTTGGGAGTGGGTTGCTGGGTCTGTCTCCCAAGTTTTCTTGGTAGTCTGTGGTAATATTCTAATTACAAGATTAGTTCTTTAATGGAGTAAATATCTTTTCAAAGTTCACTCTCTGTGTTGCATACACTTAGAAATCAAGGTGTCAGGGCTGGATGTCAAGTCAGGTAGAGCACTTGCCAAGCATGCATGAGGCCCTGAGTTTGATCCTCAGCACCACAGGAAAAAGAAAAAAGAAAAAAAGAAAAGAAATCAAGGTGTCCACTGGGAAAAAGAAGAATAAAAACAAAAGAAAAATTTTAAGATTATTTCTATCTTTAAAAATTATTTTTGTAACCAATTGAGACAAATTTCATATAACTTGCTTGTTGTTGTTATTAGGTGCCATTAAGTATGACTCATTGGGTATGACTCATAGTGACCCTATGTACAACAGAATGAAACACTGTTAAACCCACACTATTGTCAGTGCTTCTCTGCTGTTCATAGGGTTTTCAGTGGCTAATTGTTTTAGGAGCGGGCTGCCAGGTCCTTCTCCCAAGCCTATAGCACCTGATATTCCCAGGCATACTCCCACCCAAGAACTAAGGAGGCCTGACCCTGCTTAGCTTCTGAGATCAGACAGGATCAGACACAAGGGTGCTATGACAGTGGAAACATAACAAGCGAATTGCCCATTTCAAGTGTACATTTCTGTCGGGGTCCACTCCACCCTGGCAAAAGATCATGGAGCTTCACCTCAACACCAGTACACTTGGGGACCCTCGGGGGCAGGCAAGAGCTGGTCGGTGGTGCCAAGAAGGACCTTAGGAGGCCTTCTTATATAAAACAAACAAGAACTTTATTAGGCTATGCCTTTGCAGAAGAGCCTAAAGACCACACAGCTCTATAATAGCTCTGTAGCTGGCAGCAGGGGTTGCTGCTGCTACAATGGGATAACAGCTCTATATCAGAGTGCCAAATGGCTCTGATGTCCTCGCTGGCTGTACCGATGGTCCGAGGATGTTGCCTCTCACTGGTTGTCTTCTCCTCTCCTACCCTCCCCGGGGTGGCAGGGTTGAGAGATCTTTTTGGCTTGCTTGAAGTCTTCTTTCTTGACTCTTGGAGCCTTGCCTCTCGACCACTTGATTGAAGGTCAGGACGATCGAAACAGTGAAATCAGGTGCAGGGTGTAACAGTCAGAGTCAAGGGTATCAGGAAGAAATGAATACCCCTGAGGTAATTGGTGGTCTCCTTACATACACTGTAGGTGGGGGCGTGAACCAAGGTGCAACCAATCAGAGAGCGGCTCGTGCCAGGATGAGCAGCTCTCCGTGTGAGGGCTTGGAGAAGTTCACTTACGATTAGGTGTTAGGTGCAGGCTGGACCAATCACTGAGTTCTCCTTCCTAACCAATTGGATAGCTCTAGGCAGGCAATCAGGCTGAAAAAGGCCACACCAGAGCTGAGCTATTTAGTTAAGGGTTAGGGGTAACCAGATGTGGCAGAAGCAGGGCAGGATCTGGGGAGGGGCCAGGTCTTCGCCAGAACCCAGTGGGCCTCAGCCCCAGCACCCTCCCAGTCCACCTCAGGGGTGTCCAGATAATTCCCTACACATTTCAATTTTTTAAAATAAATTTGCCAAGCTGTACAGCCATCACCACAAATCAATTTTAAAACATTTCCATTATCCCACCCATGTGCCCATTCCTTCTCATTCTCCTCACTGCCCACCCCACCTAGGTACCAGTAATTTGTTTTCAATCTCTGTAGATTTGCCCTTTGTGGAAATTTCATGTAAATGGAACAGTATAACACGAGGTGTCTCGTGTCTGGATTCTTTCAATTAACAATGTTTTTGAGATTTATTTGTGTAGAAGGATGTGTCGCAAGCCATTCTTTCTTTGTAATTACTGACAGAATTCCATTGTATAGATATACCATATTTTATTTATCTGTTTACTGGTTGGTGGATATTTATACTGTTTCCAGTTTTTGACTACTGTTAATTTTGCTAAGGCAAAGGGAAGTGAAGATTGTAGAAGGTGGGACTGGGAGGAGAAACAATGTAGAAGGATAAAGTGGGAGAGGAATGATCTCAAAGTAAATGATGCAACTTCATGAGTACATGGGGAAAACAGGAACATAACCCAAAAATGCATATGAGTTTCACTACATATGAGTCAAAAGCTTCCATAAACCTTTAAGTTGATGACAATGTGACCAAAAGTGATGCAATAGTTGCACAATGGAAAAGCCAATGCTGTATTTCTCTGTACCCCACCAACATTTACCAATAAAGGGAGAGAAATAAATAAATAGTTACATATACAATAAAATAATTTTACTAAGAAATTTCTGGGCTGGTCTTCATGGGGATATATGTTTTCATTTCTCCTGTTCAAATACCTAAAGATGGAATTACTGGGTCATACAGTAGACTTGATGTGTCTCTATTTAAGTTCTCAAGTAAGAAAATCTAATAAGCTTAGCTTATTTATGTGAACCAGGCCACTTAGGCTATAGGTCAGTAGTACTGACCTCTTTGAGATGACTTATGCGGTCATAAAGAGGGGCAATGGACATGTATATAGGGATGCTCTTTTAGAATCTGTGAGTCAAGAAGGGATCATGAAATCTTTTTATTTCAAAAATAAATATATAATGAAGACTATGGTGAAAACGTATGCAACTTATTATAAAATGGCAAAAGGAGAGTGATTAATTTTGATGAAGAAGCTGGACGCACCATCTCAGTGTTGATGGCATTTGAGTTGGCTTTTAAAGGGTGAGTTCTTGTTGTTAGGAGCTGTCTAGTCAGGTCTGACTCATAGTGACTCATAGTGTTCAACAGATGAAACACTCCCCAACACTGCCATACCTGGCACTATTGTCAGCACTTCTCTGCTATTCATAGGGTTTTCAATGGCTGGTTGATTTTGAAAAATGGATTGCCATGTCCTTCTCCCAGGCCTATAGCACCTGGTGTTCCTAGGTAGTCTCCCATCCAAGTACTAACCAGGTCTGACCCTGCTTAACTTCTGAGATCTGACAGGATCAGATGCCAGGGTGGTACGGCTGCAGACAAAGGGTGAGTAGGATTTACCTATTCTGGGGTAAGGCAATAATTAAGGTACAGAAGTATCAGGCATAGTGAAGAAATCCAAGTACTTTCATGGGACTCAGTTGCCAGACGGCTTGGGGACCTAAGGCCAGCAGGTTAGGATGACACACCTGTGCTGTCCCCTCTCATTGTAATGCATTGAAGGAGTTGTCCTTGAGCCATCCAATATGACAAGATAGGCAAGATATAGATTGACTCTTTAGATCAGTAGTTCTCAACTCTGAGCACAAAGCGTGTCACCTGAATGTCTTGTTACAGAACATCTGAGCTTCCGGTTTAGTTGACTTGAAGCAGGCTTTGAAAATCTGCATTCCTGACAGTCTCCCAGGTGCCACATTTTGAGAACCATTATTCACTGTAGGAGTCCTTTAGAGTTCATGCTAACCTGGGGCCAGGATCCAGAACTCCCTGATTGATGTCTGATTCTGATGGAGAATCACATTTCCGAAAGCCTGTCATCTCTCTCCACATCTCCATCAGTAGCTTGCCTAATCTAAGCTGCTGAACAGCCAGGCTGTGTGAGGTTTTCACACCAGCAAATAAATAGTTGCCATAGTAATTTGTTCTCATTCTCTGGATGTATTTGAACAGGACGTGGGATTAGAGTTGAAAATGGAATCAATCGCTTGATAAATAAAATGAGCAATCACAGTGGTCTCTCCTTGCCTGTTGACTGGATTGTAAGTAGCAGACAAAATACCAAGTATAAAGCCACTGCAGGTTAAAGGGAGTTGTTTATGCACTGCATGATGGGCCACAGGTCAGCAGTGATGATGTTCCTTTCTGCTATGGCAGGTTGAACGTGATTTCTGTTTGCAGTCCTCCATACAACGGATGACATTTGCCACCATTCTTGGGTGGAGACACAGAGAGACCATATATGTCTCAAAAAGAGCCCCCAGAAGATTGTGCTTCATGTGCACAACAGGGCGCTCAAGCGGGCAGCGTTGAAGGGAGCCTTGAAAATTCAGTCCACAGCTGGTTTTTCCCAATCAGGACAGATTAGAGTATATGAGGCCCATTATGGTTACCTGTCCAGAGACAGGTCACCACGTCCAGCCCACAGCAAAGGGAAGGGAGTTTCAATGGACTTGGAGTGAGAGGTCTAGTTCTAGTCTTCATTAGGCATTGACTGTGTGACATTAAGTTACTTAACCTTTCTGAACCTCAGTTTTTCATATTAAAAATGGAAATCTTAGTATCACTTGTTGTTGTTGTTAAGGGACGTCAAGTTGGATCCGACTCACAGCAACCCTATGTACACAGAACTAAACATGACCCAACCCTGTGCCATGCACAGGATCTCTTTATGTTTGAACCCAATGTTGCAGCCACTATGCTGCTTCTCATTTTGAGTCCTGCCACATCAGCAACTAGAGGTCTCAGGAGCTTTACTCCATTCCTGTCATTAAGGTGGACTCTACTTTGAAGAAGGAACTTTTCCCCAGTCGCCTCTTGAATGCCTTCCAGCCTGGGGGGCTCATTTTCTGGCCCTATATTTAACAGAGCTTCTCTGCTGTCCATAGGGTTTTCAATGGCTCATTGTTTTGGGAGTGGACTTCCTGGTCTTTCTCCCTTGTCTGTCTTATTTTAGAAGCTCGGCTGAAACCTGTTCACCATGGGTAGCCCTGTTGGTATCTGGAATATTGGTGGCATAGCTTTCAGCATCATAGCAACATGCAAGCCCCCACAGCACAACAAGCTGACAGACATGTGGAGGTAGTGTTCTTTAGGAATTCCATAATTGGAAGTAATCTAAATAATATATGTAAAAGTACTTTTTAAACTGTAAAACTCCAGAAAATTGTAAGATATTTTGAATGTATTTGAATATTTATGAGTATCAATAGTAAGAATAGCTTGATCCCCTCCTTTTTTCTTTCTAAATGACTCTATTTTCTTCAAACTTGCTATATTTTTATTTATCTGCTAGCTACTTATGTTAGCTTCACATTATTATAATGAAATACTCGAGATAATTAACATAAAGAGAAAAGAGTTATTTTGGCTGACAGTTTGGGAGGTTTCAGTTCCAGATCAGGCTGCCCCACTGCTTTGGGCCTCCTCTGGTTGGGGCACCAGGGGGCAATGTCAAAGAGCATGGGCAGAGCAAGGTCCTCACCTCATGGGCAGGGAGCAAAAGGGAAAGACAGCTGGAGTCCCATAATCCACCTTAAGGATGCATCCCCAGTGACCTAAAGACCCCCCACCACACACACCAATTTCCTAAAGGTCCAACCACCTCCCAATAGCACTACCCTGAGGACCAAGGCTTTAACACAAGGACCTTTAGGGGATATTCAACATCTAAAGTATGTTGTTGTTGTTGTTGTTGTTGTTGTTAGGTGCCATCAAGGCAGGTCTGACTCACAGTGACCCTATGTACAACAGAACAAAACACTACCGGACTGTCTCTGACAATGCTTCTGTGCTATTCATAGGGTTTTCACTGGCTAATTGTTTTGGGAGTGGGTTACTGGGTCCTCCTTCCTAGTATCTTAGTCTAGAAGCTCAGCTGAAACCTGTCCACCCACAGTATAGCACCACCTATATCCTATTTGAAATAAAGCGAAGGCTAGAGAAATGGACAAATACTGGGTAAGTAAGTAGATAGATATGGGAGAAGGATGTGGTTATCCACTCCTCCAAACAATCCTGAAACAATCAGCCATTGAAAACCCCAAGAGAATCTCTATGAGTCAGACCTGACTCAAAGGTACCTAACACCACCAACAACAAAGTAAATGGATAGTTAACTAGATAGTTAATTGACATTCCATATCCTTAGTAGAATTCTGAGTTCCTGACATCCATGAGGCCAAGGTTTTACAGCTAGTTGCATGTAGTAGCCATTCGTTAAGACTGATCATGTGAATTTTTGCAGAAAATTCTGTGCTTTTCTACCTAGCACATGATGCAATTGGGAAGTATACAGACATAGCAATGTCTTTACTAACCTATTTGTTGATAACATTTCATGGACATTGTTAGGAGCCAGACATTAAAATCAGCACTGAGGTTCCAGAAAGGCCACTTCCTCTTGTTCTCCATCATCGCAGGATGCTTGTTCCTGCCTGCCCCACAAGGCCTTTAATGATTATTTATGGTTTTGGTTGCTGGGATTTAGCTCAGTTGGTAGAGCACTGCGCTGCAGTCTCTGAGGTCCCGAGTTCAATTCCCAGCACCGCAAAAATGGGAGAAGGACCTAGCAATCCACTCCCAAGGCAATCCCGAAACAGTCAGCCATTGAAAACCCCATGAGGGTCACTATGAGTCGGATACCGACTCGACGGCACCTAACAACAACAACAATGGTTTTGGTTGCTGGTTTATTTCCTGCCTCCTCTAGCAGGCTGTAAGCTCCATAAACAGCAGGATCAAGAGTGTCCCAGCATTTTGTCCCCAGCCCTAGTTTGATTGAAAACATGAATATTTGATGGGAAGGGTATATCCTTGCCCTCAAGGATTACGTAGTCAGGGCATGTGCTTATATTGCCATATAATAGGTGGCTTCATCGTTGCAAACTAGGAAAGCTGTAGTGTACAGAAAAGGGAGGGAGTGAATAACTGCCAGGAGGAGTGGGAGTAGGTTTTTGAGGGGGATGCTAAGAGCCTTAGGATGAGTAGGAATTGAGAAAGTCAATGGGGGGACTATAGGGCAACTTCCCAGGCAGAGGCAGCATCATAGGGGAAAGCATAGCTGTGCGGTTGGATATAGCATGTGGAGGACCCAGGTGCAGTGACATGATTGGAGAAGGAATAGTAAAAACAGTAGTTCAAGACAAGCTTGGAAAAGCCTAGTGGGGGCAGAGCAAGAAGGCTTGGAAGTGGACTGCACCCCACAATGGCCGGAAGGCGTTAGAGCATGGGAACCATGTTACTAGACTGTAACACGATGGCCCTGGCAGCCAGTAAAAGGAAAAGTGATATCAAAGTCACCAATGAGGACTGCAGCCATCCAGGCAAATGATAAGGTCCCACATCAAAGCCTCCTCCTGAGAGTGGAGAGAAAGACATGCATGGGAGAGATATTTAGAAAATATAAGCAATGAGACCTAGGAACTCATGGGACATGATGGGTTTGTGTGAGGGAAGAGCCAGGATTCGCTTTATAGAACACCTGTTGTGTATCACATAAGAATCTGTTAAATATGGTTCTCCATGCCTTATAAGAATTGTTGTTGTTCGGTGCTGTAGAATCATGTCTGCCTCATAGTGACCCTCATAGGGTTTTCAATGGCTGATCGGTTCAAGATTGCTTCGGGAGTGAATTGCCACCTCCTTCTTCCGCTTATAGGCATTGGCTCATTTAATCTTTGCAGCCCCGGGAGACTGATAGTTAGCCCAAGTTTACAAATGGAGAAATCCAGGTGGAAGGAAGCTAAGTAAACCAGCTCCACATCCCACAGCTAAATGGTGGCACCAGGATTTGAAACCAGTTCGTCTGGCTCTAGGCTCCACGCTCCTAATTGCTAAACAAGAGACCTCACAGCTGCCTTGCCTCCAAGGAAGGGGTCTCTTGGGGCAATTTTTAAAGTTGCAAGGGGTACTTCACTTCCTAGAAAGCATAAGGATCTTTCCTTCCTTTGTCTTCCAAACACTAACAAAATACCCTTCCCTTCCAATATTAATGATTTCAGTGATGGTCTCAGTTGAAAAGAGAGACTACCAGTGCCAGGCAGAAACCAAACGATAGAGTTGGAGCCTGGTCTCCAAAGGACGAGGGTGCATCATGCTGGGTAGGTGTCACAGTATGAGAGAAGACGCGGTCATGGCTGTGATGGAAAGGGTCTCTGCTAATGACTAAAACCTACAGCACCATCTTCTTTGCTTGCCAGAAACCTACTTAATATATACAGTGGGCTGTTCATTTCCCGTGCTTCTTAGAAGAACTTATTACCTAAAATGCAATGTAGGGTATGCATTCTGATGAATCTAGAAGTCAAACCAAGCTGATATGGAGCCAGCTTTGAAATCTACGTGCTATTGGAAGGGAAAAGGCAAGTTACTAAAGAATACTCTAAAAATGACTTTTTATTTTTCAGGCTCTCATGCATATATTCCTCTTCAAACTTGGCCCAATTCCTTTAGGCTGGGACTTGAGGATAGGGCACCAGGGCTGCGGGTTGGAAGCAAAGCCGCCAGGAAGTAAGATCCTTTGGGAAAATGGTTCTGAGACCCATTTGGGTGGGGGCACGCAATCAGTCATTGCGGAAATGGAGTCCTTTGCGTGCACCTCCAGGTTTCTGTGCCAGTGAGAGAGTCTGGATGCTGTGCATTCTCTGTTCTGTGATGTTGGCAGAATTTTAAAATGAGTCTGTGAATAGAAACTATGCATTAGCATTTCCAGGAACTGGAACTAGAAGAAGATCACGGCGGCTGCTGGGTGATATAAAAAATGGAAATCCATAATTATCTTGTAAAAGTATGAGTACATTAGTTAAAAATTATAATTTGCTAATGAAAGTAAGACAAAATGTGTCAAAGTATGATTTGATGTGCCACTGAGCACATTTCCCTCCAGTTTGGAATCAATTTAGGCTCAATTACCTCAGCTGACTTGACTTTAGAGAATCGAAATTTACTGATATTGACAAGGGATGATAAAAGCATTTCACCCACATTTTTCTAAGGCCCATTCTTTTTTATGCTCAATGTAACTGAGAAATACGTATTTTTTTTTACATAAAATTAGTTTCATATTGTGATGGTAGGCTATTGGCTTTTGGCTTATCATCAATTTTTTTTTTGCATGGATGATATGGGCAACAAATGAAGTTCAGAAAGGAAAAATGAATATTAATTTTTAACATTATGACAAAATACACAAAGCTTGAAGCTTACCACCTTAACCATTTTCTCACGTACAATTCGATGAGTATTAAGTACACTCATTGCTGTGCAACTATCATCACTATCCATCTTGAGAACTTTAATTTTTTAAACATATAAACAACAATATCCATGTCATATATATATTAACCACCATTTATATTAAAAGAGGCTTCGAGAGATGTAGTTCAGTGTTAGAGAACATGCCTAGCATGTACAGGGCCCTGGGTTCAATCCTGAGGATTGAAAAACAAAGACTTTGAGATCACAGAGTAAGCAAGTTGAACACTATTGAACCCCCTATGTGTCTGTGAGTTTGAGGTGCTGTGGGGGATTGCTTGTTGCTGTGATGCTGAAAGCTATACCATTGGCATTTCAGACACCAGCAGAGCCATCCATGGTTGGCAGGTTTCAGCTGAGTTTCCAGACTAAAATTGACTAGGGAGATGGACCCAGCAGCCCACTCCTGAAACAAGTAACCATTGAAAATTCTATGAATAGGAGAGAAGCACTGTCAAATGTAATGCCAGAAAATGAGCACCCCAGGCTGAAAGCTATTCAAAAAATGATGGGGAAAGAATTGCCTCCTCAAAGTAGAGTCAACCTTAAGGGCAGGAATGGAGTAAAGCCCCTGGGAACTCCTGCTGATGTGGAATGACTCAAAATGAGAAGAACCGTAGTGGCTCCCACAATGGGCTCAGAGATAAAAGGATCGTGCACATGGCACAGTGCTCGGTAGTGTTTTGTTTTATGGTATATAGGGTTGCTGTGAGGCAGGTCAGACTCAACTGCACCTAACAACAACTACAAAAATGAGTTACCTAATTAATTAAAAATGAAAATAAAAATAAAAATAGGGGCGGGGAGTATAATCCAATAGGAAAATATTTGCCTAGTATGTGCAAAGCCCTGGTGCAACAGCCCCAATACCAGCAAAGAAGAAATCAATATTCATTTTTAGTGTCTTGTTTTTACAGACTTTACCAAAAATAATTCCATTGTCTTTTTCTATCTTTGCTTTTTCTCCCTCTTTACAAAACTAAGTCAATCTTAATTGTAGAAAAGTTGTTTAATATAGGAAAGGGGAAGGTAGGAAGGAAGGAAGGAAGGAAGGAAGGAAGGAAGGAAGGAGGGAAGAAAGGAAGGAAGGAAATATCCCTTTGCTGACCTTCTTTCTTGGTGTCACAGGAGAAAAGACCCTTGACTCACCATTCCATTCTAGAATGTACCACATGTTTGCTTTCCCCTCTGGTTTTGACCTAGCATAGATTTCTGACAATTCTAGCCCAGAATGAATTCATGTTAAATAAAGAGCTAAATATACATGTCTTAGGAAATCTAAGAACTCTTGATAATTTGTAAATAACTTGTAGCTTGTGATGTTTTTCTCTGTATCTTAAAGATAATAGATCACAGGAAAAAAAAACTAATAAGCCTCTTGAAATTTTGTGTTCGCCAGGCGTAGTGGTGCATGCCTGTAATCCCAGTGGCTCAGGAGGCAGAGGCAGGAGGATCTCAAGTTCGAGACCAGAGGCAGTCTGTGTAACTTAGTGAGACCATGCCTCAAAAAGTAAAAAAAAAAAAAAAAAAAAAAAATGGACTGGGGTCACAGCTCAGTGGTCCAGCACTTGCAAAGCATGCAGGTGTGAGGCTCTAGGTCCAACCCCCAGTACCACAAAAAAAAAAAAAAAAAAAAAAAAGGAAAAAAAGAAATTTTGTGTTCTAGTTTTGAAATTATATTGGACTTCTTAGATGAGAATGTGTCTACTATTGAGTGATATGCAAAATTCAGATTTTCCTCCTGGCAGAACAGCTCCTTCTGTGCCATGTGTCCACCTTTTGGAGAATGAAGTGGAATGCAGGGTAGGACCAGGCACAGAGTCAGATGCCTACCAAGTACAGTGCACACAGTGGATGCTGGCAATCTACACAGCACATCCGAGTGTGGCATATGCTAGTGTGGCTGGAAAGACTTATGGTGGGACCAAGTCCATCCATTCCAACTGTCCATCACCTGCTCTGATCCTGGGCTGCACTGCTGAGATAGCATGTGTCTTTTTTTTAACAGATTAAGAGAGAGTACTTTAACAAGGAGAAAACTACTAGCCTGTGAGGAATATTTAAGAAGTAAATTTACAAGAATAATTTTCAGTGTATTTCTTTGTTCATGTGCTTCTGCCTGCCTGAGGTCATTTATGATACCAGTGATATTCTATAACACTCTAATCTGAACAAGTAAGAATAAACTATTTTTTTTCTGTTCATTGATCTACCCCTACAGCTTGAATTAGTTCTTGCATAGTGGACATGCAAAGGTATACCCTACCCCTCTTTCCATTTCCTTTCTTTTTTTAAAATTTATAAATGTTGGTAGGGTACAGAGTAGTAAGACTTTTGCTATATCCATTATACAACTATTCTGTCACTTTTACTTAGACATTCATCAACTTACATAGTTTACAGAAGAGCTGATTCTTCAAAAAGTCAATAAAATAGACACTCCCTTAACCAGTCTTACCAAAAGAGAGACAAGGCTCAAATTAAAAAATCAGAGATGATGGAGTCATAACCACAGATACCAATGAAATCTGAAGATCATCAGAGACTACACTGAGAAATTATACTCCCAAAATAACAAAAATTCAGAATAATGGATAAGTTCCTTAACACATATGAATTACCAAAATTAAGCCTGGAAGACAAAAGTAAGTTAAACAGGCCCATTACATTCACTGAATTAGAGAGAGTAATAAAAAAATCCTCTTAACAAAGAAAAGCCAAGGACCTGATGTGTTCACAGCTGAATTCTATCAAATCTTCAAAGAAGAATAAATGCTTGTTATCCATTTTCTTTTTTGGTTAATGGACTCACCATCAAAGTTGTCTTCAACTCCACCTTCTTATTCACTCCCATATCCAATTCATCACTGTCTCTATCAAATCTGTTTGCAATGTGTCTGGAGAATAACTCCTTCATCTTTATCCTCACTGCTTGAGAATAAATATACTCATTTGGTTGATATAAGGTGGAACTTCCTTCTGCATAAAGGAATGGAGCCTGTGGCTCCACAGAGAATTTATGAAGCCCTCAAGAACAGACTATCTTGATCACCTTAAGCAAAAGTAAGTATCATGGAGCTCCGGTGCAATACAATTATGTTGTTGTTAGGTGCTGTTGAGTTGGGTATGACTCAGCGACCCTATGTACAACAGAGAAAAACACTACTCACACTGTGCCATACATACATTCTTTTTTATGGTTAAGCCCATTGTTGCAGCCACTGTCTTTGGAGTATCTTCCAACCTGAGGGGGCTCATTTTCCAGCACTATCTCTGACAGTGCTTCTCTGCTATTCATAGGGTTTTCAATGGCTAATTCAGGAGTAGGCTGCCTGGTCCTTCTCTCCAGTCTGTCTTAGTCTGGAAGGTCAGCTGCAACCTGTCCACCATGGGTGGCCCTGTTGAGATCTGAAATACCAGTGATATAGCTTTCAGCATCATAGCAACATGCAAGACCCTGCAGTACAACAAACTGACAGATAACTGGGGGTCTAATATCATAGGTATTCAGGAAAAAAAGGCATATGACAAAAACACATTGGGGAAATTTGGGTTTAGATAATATTAGGCTAAAGATTTATTATAGTTTTTAATTTGCTTTCATGGGATTGTGAAACTGTAAGGAGCCGTTATGAAACACTTATTTCCCAAACTCACGTTATAATGCAACCTCTTTTCCTCTGATTGTGTTAGAAGGCCTGGAAGGGAGGGAGAATGGCCAGGTCAAGACCCAAGAAGAAGCTCAGTGTGTCACTGTGAAGATTATAGAAGTCAAACTAAACATAGAAGGGAGGCTAAGCAGAAAGCTGTAAGATCTTAGGAAGCCTTGTAAAATGTGTTGTGAAAGTGAGACTTTACCCTAGTGTCAAGGAAAAGCCCCTGAAACATTAGACTGAGAAATCCCCAAATAACATAGCCATTGAAGAAAGAGAAAAAATCACATTTAGAGGAGAAATGGTGGAAACTATTGAGGTTTCAAAAAGTAGATAAGCAGAGAAAAGAACTAAAGATTATACATTTAACTTCACCATCAACGAAATTCCTTGCTTATATCATAACTCATAACTAATATCACTGTATCATAATCAATATTTGCTCTAGAAGGAACTTAAGTGGAAAATGACAAGTTCTGTTTTTCCGTATATTCTCACTTCTAATCCATTCTCTCAAGGGTTTCAGAGGGCTACAAAATCAGATGTAGATAGAATTGCCAGCAGATGGGATTCCCACAGAGCTCTCTTGATCGCAATCCAATCCATACACGATTCTAATCCATACTTGATTTTGTAGTGCCCTGAAACTCTTGAAAGGATGCAGATTAGAATTAAGAATACAGAGTATATCCTTGTAATAATTATTTTGCATTGTACTAAATATCTTCAGCCCTAAATTACCTTCTGAACAACCCTGGTAGAACATAAATATATTTAGAATAAACATTACTACCCAACACTATACCATATATATTGTTTTAAAATATGAGAACTAGTGTCCTATAATTTGAGAATGGGCTGGGTTTTAGCTCTGTTGGTAGAGTGCTGCTCTGCACTCTCTGAAGCCCGAGGTTTGATCTCTAGCACCGCAAAAATGGGAGAAGGACCTGGCAGCCCACTCCCAATACAATCCGGAGGAAATGATATGCCATTAAAAACCCTATGAATAGCATAGAACTAACATAGTGCTGGGATTGGAACAGTATTGGGGAATGTTTTGTTCTGTTATACAAAGGGTCACTATGAGTCCACCAAACTTGACAGCATCTAACAACAACCACATTTTGGGAATAAAAATTTAGAGACCATTACTGACATTAGAAATGATTGTGACTTTACAGGAAAAAATACTTTCAAACTCTAGCTGCTTAAATGATTAATCACTTTGGGAGAGAAAAGTAAGCGTGAAACTAAGCTTAAAGGCCAACTGAAGGTAGGTGAGAGATTGATGTAAAACGTCGCTGGCGATGACAATGAGAACAGATTGGTTTAATTGAATAATTACTGTCCTCAACTTTTCACGGTTACATCTGCTCTATAAAGGGGGAATACATTTGTTGCTTGGGTGTTTCTGAATATTATTTTAAAATGGGCTGTTAATATTACTTGGAATGAAAGGTAGCCTTTTTACT
Organism: Pedetes capensis; assembly: GCA_007922755.1. NCBI lineage: Eukaryota > Metazoa > Chordata > Mammalia > Rodentia > Pedetidae > Pedetes > Pedetes capensis. Next base: position 119,900 of record VMDO01002771.1, on the reverse strand, counting down.
AAATACCTCATAACAGCCTGGTTTCTAGAAACAGGGAATGAATGCTATTTTAAACGCTATCATTTATATCCCACTTTGTCATTAGATGTCCCTTTCTTGCATTTGCTCGTCCTCCAAAGTTGAGTTACCTTGTCTTCCTCCTCTGTTCTGCCCGAGGGGAATCGGTTTATGGGCCCCACCTCTCCTCAGCGGGTCTTTTAGCCTTTGGCCATTCATTTTACTGGCTTACCCTGCAACCACATATGTTTGATGGGTTCCAGAAATGTTAGGGTTTTGTAGATTATCCAGACTTTTTTGTTTGTTTGTTTTATCATTGGTAGGGTAAGAGCAACACTTTCTGGGAGGCTGTCTATGGAGAAAGTGAGGGCTTTGGGGCTCATGTTAATACATTTTCTTTCACCCCTAGTGCATGTATTCAATATATGTAACCAAGACAAAAGTTGCAGAAAACAGTAGTTTCTGATTTTTTTCCCTGGTCTATTCTATTATTTTCTAGTTGTTTTCTTTGATATGATATCCTATTTCATTTTAAAATGCTGATATGACCCATTATATTGACTGTGCAATCCACTAATCGGATCATGATCAATAGTTTTAAATACACTGATTGGATATGGAGGGGGATGGGTGTACATATTTACCAATACATTATAATGTGTTTATTCTACAACAAAGTATGCATGATACATATTATGCAAATACAGTTCTTATTTAAAAGCAATAAAACCCAACTTTGGCTAACTTAAGAGGCAGAATAGTTCAATAGAGTATCATTCAAATCACAGATTTAGTGGGAAGATAAAGAACCTACTTTTAAAATGTGGAGGATTCACCGGTGGCCAGCTAGCTGAGAGCATGTCCAAGGCCACTCCATAAGCATGCTTGTTAGGATGGTGTCACTTGCAAACTTTCCCCATCCCATCTGCTGCCCTTTTGCCATCACCACTGTCACCCCTACACATAATTTCTCAAGAGCTCCTACATCTTGTGTCAATCTATAAGGAGGCAAAGTCCTAAGAGAGAGTATCAAATCGGCTAAGTCTAGGTCTCCTGTCTGTACTCCACCTTCCAGGATGATGTTGTTGTTAGGTGCCATTGAGTGGGTGTCCGACTCATAGCGACCCTCTGTACAATGGGTGAAACACTATTGTCAGTGCTCCTCTGCTATTCATAGGGTTTTCAATGGCTGATTGTTTTTTGGGAGTGGATTGCTGGGTGGGTTGCCTGGTGTTCCCAGGCAATCTCCCATCCAAGGACTAACCAGGCCCGACCCTGCTTAGCTTCCCAGATGTGACAGGATCAGATGCCACAGAAGTATGGCTGCAGGCTTACCTTTCAAGATATGTAGGAGGAATACTCAACCCATGCAACATAATTTCCCTCAAAATGAAAAGAAAGTAAAAGAAATATCCATCACACTATACACTGTAATAGCTCAAAATGCTTTTTTTCTTTTTAAAAGAAAGTTCCTTGATTTTCATTGTCTTACCTACCACTGATATATGCTTGTCTGTTGAATTAATATGTCAGCACAAACTTTTTCTTGGAGATCCAGGCCTGGAATATACAACTTCTCAACTGACAACTCCCTTTGGGTGTCAGGGATCTGTTCAATTTAGCATGTCAGCATATCTATGGATGACCTGATGGTCTTCACCAGAAAGCTTCTATGATAGCTACACAGTGACCAACACTTCCATCCATCTACGTGTAAGAGCCAGGGGCTCCCAGTTCATTCTTGGAAACTTTCTCCCCTTACCACATACCCAATTCCTCATCAGATCTCATTAATCTTATCTATCAAACCTCAGAAGTCTACCTACCTCTGTCAATTCCCACCATCACCTTCTCTCTCTAAATGACCCCTCCCACTAGTTAACAGTCTAACTCCCACACCTGCACCTGCTGTATGTGCACCCATTGTTGTTGCTGTTAGGTGTCGTTGAGTTGGTATCCAACTCATAGCGACCCTGCATACAACAGGTGAAACACTATTGTCAGTGCTTAGCTGCTGTTCATAGGGTTTTCAATGGTACATTGATTTTTGGGAGTGGGTTGTCGAGTCCTTCTCCCAAGCCTACAGCACCTGGTGTTCCCAGGAAGTCTCCCATCCAAGGACTAACCAGGCGCAACCCTGCTTAGCTTCTGAGATCTGATGGGATCAGATGCCACAGGGCTACAGCTGTGCACCCCATAAACCTTTTAAAAACACACATCTGACCATGTCATTCTCATTGCTTAAAGTCATTCAGTAGCTTGGAAGAGCTCCTGACTGGAACTAGAGAATCTTTTCTACACAGAGATTTTGTTACAGATGCCATTATACATTTCCAAGACACAGGAGTGCAGGAGGAAAATCTTTATCTAGGATACAACCAACCTTTGAGCAAAATAATTAGAAAAAAAATGACTATGGGAGCTGGGAAATCCCTTGATCCTCTGTCTGCAAGCTAGAGACCTAGGAGAGCCAGAGATACAGTCCAGATTCACGTCTAAAGGTCTGAGAGCCAATGATATAAGTCTCAGTCTCAGTGCAGATGACGATCAATGTCTCAGCTTGAAAACAGAGTGAATTCTCCCTTATGCCACCTTTTAATTTATTCATTCCTGTGTTAAGCACTAACAAAGTGGAGGCAGTGTAAAGGGCCTCATAGCAGAGAAATGCAGCTCAGCATTGCAGCCTAACCTGACAAGTTCCCTAGCCATGACCTCAACTCAGGTTAAGCCAGGTCCTTGGGCTTCCTCACAGAAAAGGATTTTGGGAAGAGTCAGAGAGTGAAACAAAGCTAGTGAGTTTAACAGTCCACATTCAAGGTATAAATGTGGGCCCTTAAATGTCTTTAGAATGTCTGTCTGTGTGTGTGTGTGTGTGTGTGTGTGTGTGTGTGTGTGTGTGTGTGTGTGTATTTTGTTTTACAAAGTGGGTTCAGGGAGGTGCCACTAAGGTGGATTTACAGAAAAGTGTCACAAAGGAGTTGTCTAGGTATAAGTATGGCCCTTATCTCATTTGTGAGATTGGGTTAAACTCAATATTGTCATGTATTTTGACTTTCAAGCATCATTGTTGTGGTTGTTTGGTACTATCCAGTCTCACTCATCATGACCCTGTGTACAAAAGAACAAAATACCCAACACTGCACCATGCGCATGATCTTTTTTATGTTTAGGCCCATTGCTACAGTCACTGTTATCAATCCATCTAGTTGAGTGTCTTCCTTGTTTTTCATTGACCTGACACTCTCCCAAATATGATGTTCTCTTCCAGGGATTGGTCACTCCTGACAACATGTCCAAAATATATAAGATACAGTCTAGCCATACTTGCTTCCAGGGAGCACTCTGATTGTACTTCTTCGAGGATGAATCTGTTGGTTCTTCTTACAGTCCATGGTATATTCAATATTCATCTCCAGCACCATAATTCAAATGCATCAAGTCTTCTCCTGTCTCCCCTATTCAAAGTCCAGCTTTCACAACTGTATGATGTGACTGAAAATACCATGGCAAGAGTCAGGCACACCTTCAGCTTCAATATGAAGTCTTTACTTTTCAACACTTTAGAGAGGTCTTTTGCAACAGCTTTTCCCTATGCAATGTGTCTTTTGATTTCTTGACTGTTGCTTCCATGGGTGTTGATTATAGAACCAAGTAGGACAAAAGCTTGGACAACCTCAATCTTCTCCATTTCAACATTTTTATTATTTAGAATGTTTCCCAAAATAATGTCTCTATCCAAGCAGTCCTCACAGAAGTTTTCTTGATAAATATGTCAAAGTTTCTGATTCTCAGCTGGTGAGATTCTAACCAGATCCTGGGGTGAAAGCTCTTTCTCTTTCCATGTCCCCCAAGTTTCCCTGTCTTTCTATCCTGTCTGAAGAGGATGCTATGAAAAAGATTTCACACATACATGCCTGTAATAGAACTTACCATAAGACATTCCTACACAGAGACTTAAAACAGAACTTATTACAAGAACTTCCTGAAGACTGTAGTATTCCAAATAAGCTGTTGTACAAGAACACTTGCCCACCAAAGTCTGTCTCAGTAAGTAAGCGAACACCAACTCCCATAACAAACCCCTATAACCTTCGGTCTTTGTAGTCTTTGGTTTTGAAACAGCTTATGTAGACATCTTTGTCTTTAAAAACACCTCCTTTTCCTTGACTCCTCTGGCTATGCCAATGACCCACCATAACTTACCCTGAATTGCAATTTTCTACTGTTTCCAAATTCATCTATTCTGGAAAGACCACCTCTCTGAGTTTCTTTTTAAAAACAGATTGGATGAGGTCCAGCCATATTGGGGTGGGTAATCTGCTTTATTGGTTTATTGATTCAAATGAAAGCCTCACCCAGACACATCCTCACTCACACACCCAGAATAATGTTTAACCAAATATCTGGGCATAACCTGTCCCAGTCAGGTTGACACAAAGTTAGCCATCACAAACACCTATCTCATGAAGTTATGTGAGATGTGAATGAACTCAAGGTACACAAAGCACTTGGCATTATAAGGTACACAAGGTAAATAAATAAATGGCAACTGTTATTAAAACAGAAACATACTAATGTAATATATTTCTATATAAGAGTAAAGAGATATTATCTGTGCTGACTAATGAATTAGGAATGTTACCCGGGTTTTCAACTAATGTGCCTCTAAATAACACCGCAAAGCAATCCCAAAACAATAAGTCATTGAAAACCCTGTGAGGGTAGCTATGTGTGGGACTCCACTCCATGACACCTAACAACAACAACAACACCCTTAGGACAACAAGGGAGTCACGTGACTTCTCAGTCTTCCTTAGCTTTTAAGAATGAGCTCTGGAAAAAAGCACCATAAACAGAGGGACAGGAAGACTTGCAGAGCAGAAGAGGTAAAGAACTAAATATAAAGAATCTGTTTTCAGCTGGTGACACATAGGGCTGATAAAATGGAACCAAAACTGATTGGCCATTACACACCCAAGTTCTTACCCTCTCATGTAACAGATGAGGCTGGGAAGCACACTATATGAAAGATGAGCATCTCTGAGCTATTTGGTTTGTTGAGTTGGATGAGCAAATTTTTCCATATGCTTGGTATGACTTTTTTTTTTTTTTTTTTTTTTTTTTTTTTTTTTTTTTTTTTTTTTTTTTTTTTTTTTTTTTTTTTGGCTCTTGTTATATAGGATGCTGTCTGCCCTTATCCAAGCTGCTGATTGCTTATTAAAGGCTTATGAAAGGGCAGATTTCTCTATGTGGGGCACACCAATCTAACCCTCAGAAGGGTCCCCTCAGTGCCAGAAGAAGATTCATTACGATAATGTATTGTTCTGACATTTGTTTGAAGGACATTTGTGGTCCTATAGAACACCCGAGGGTCCCATTATGCTGCAGAGAGATGGGAGTGGTTTTATTCAGATAAAGGGAGCAAAGGGAATTTCAGGCCAAGTTTAGGTATTGGCACAAACTAATTAAAAAACAACCACAAGGAAGAGAGAAAGGAATTCTAATCAATGTGACAAGGAGGGATTTGTCCTGTTTTAATTGCGTGCCAGCGTGGCTGGTTCTCTAGAACAAAATCATGCTTCATAGTTTAAATATCCTGAAATATTATCAAATACTCCTGTATTTTATGGATGAAGAAAGTCATTTTTAATAGTATGTTTTAAAGATGAGATTAAATAATGGCTCTTACTCCAAAATTCATAATAGCCTCAGGTTATCATAAGAAAGATGATAAAATATTCATTTCTCTGTAATAGGTCTGAGTTAGAGGTAAAATGAGAGAGACAGAAAAAAAAGGCCAATAGCTTTGAAGTACTAGTTTGAAACAGACCTTCTCTATAAAAGTGGGAGAGTAAACCGTGCTATTTGATAAAGTCCACAAGGTCTTGAAGTATGGCTACTTCATTCATCTGCTTTCCAATTTTCAATCTGTTAGCACACATCACCAACTAGTGCCCACTGTGCTCATCACACATTTTATTACTATCTCATGTGCTCTCTGTTTATTTTGGTTTTCACAGTTTATTTTAGTTTCCTGCAGTTCAAAGAAATTCTCTGCGATCTAACTTATACCACTCTCCCTCAAATAATTGCAGAACATTGGAAATTATGCCTCTGTTGTTTATATCCATCATACAGGTAAAGTTCTTGATCTTTTGTGTGTCATGGATCCCTTTGAGAATTTGAAAAAAAAAGATGATTATCATCTGTAGAAAAGAAAACCCATACATTTGCATCTATACCCTAAATTTGCATACACTATCCAGGAGTTCATGTACTCTTTAGAATACACATTTGGCTCCAGCTTGAGGGCCACTAATTCAAAGGATGGATGGATATTTCTAGCTTGATGTGGACACAGGGAGTTTAGTGGAGATTGAAGGTAGAGGAGAAAAACTAATGACTTTTTGGTATCTCTAGTTTTCATTGCTTAAAGATTGGTTTCAAGTAAAATTTTAGAATAGTAAACACACCCATACACAAATATAATTTTATTATGTTGTTATAACTATTACTTTTGGTGCTGGGGATTCAACTCAGGCCTCACACATGCTAAATATGTGCTTTGCCACTGAGCTACACCTCACCCCAAATACAATTTTAAAGGGATCATTTCTTGATACCATATTTCTGAAGGGCAAATTGGTATTATAAACCAAAAGACTTAACCATGTTCATAGATTCTGACTCACTCATTCTGATTTCAGAAATCTATCCTAAGGAAATAGAAATGTGGACAAAAATCCACATCTAAGGAAGTTTATCACAGTACTATTTATGATAACAATAATTTGGAAACAATTTAGAGATTGAAGGGGGAAAAACAATGTATAATTAAATTAATTGCATCCATACATAAATGATTTACAACCATTAAAAGTTGTATTTTATAAGAATATTTAGTGGCATAGGCAACTACTTAATATGTAATGTCAAGTTCAAATCTATCTAGAAATTTCTATCTAGAAATGATTTGTTGTTGTTGTTAGGTGCCATCAAGTCGGTATCCGATTCATAGCGACCCTACGTACAACAGGTGAAACACTATTGTCAGTGTTTCTCTGCTGTTCATAGAGTTTTCAATAGCGGATCGATTTTTGGGAGTGGGTTGCTGGGTCCTTCTCCTAACCCTACAGCACCTGGTGTTCCCAGGTGATCTCCCATCCAAGGACTAACCAGGCCCAACCCTGCTTAGCTTCTGAAATATGATAGGATCAGATGCCACAGGGCTACGCCTGCAGGCAGAAATGATTTATATTATCTAAGTTAAGGAAATAAAAGTTGATAAGAATGTGTGTGAATATCCTTTGTGTTTCTACATCTTTCAAATAATGTTACAATGAAATGACTAATTAAACTATAATCCTTGTATGTCTATTATGTGCTCAATACTATGTGATGCATATGTCTAAGTGGTGTTTACAGTTAGAAAAAAATAAGACAAATGAAGCCCACATTTAGTCTGTAATAGCCCTAAGACACCTGGAATTCCCCTTATACTGATTTCTGTGTATGTATATTATATTTTTCCCTTTGTGATGTAACCTCTTGTAGGCAGAAGGTCCTACTTAACCCATTTACTGAGTATTCCAGCTGGGGGCTGGGATTTAGCTCAGTTGGTAGAGCACCACTCTGCAGTCTCTGAGGTCCTGAGTTTGATTCCCAGTGCCACAAAACTGGAGTAGGACATGGCAATCCACTCCTGTGGCAATCCGAAACGGTCAGCCATTGAAAGCCTTCATTGAGGGTTGCTATGAGTTGGATACGACTTGATGACATCTAACAGCAACATTCCAGCTGGGGGCTATTCTAGGCGATGAACTTGTCCACTATTTTTAAAGTCCTGAGCCCTATTCAAAGCCCTGGAGAGTGCTTTTTAAGTTTCTTGGTGAATGGAATTCTAATGCAAAGAGAAATACATTTGGGTATCAAACAAATGAGATCAATCCTAGCTCTTCTCAATAATTAAAAGGGAATAGATACCTTACATCTATAAGCATGGTTCCTCTTTTTTATGTCATTAGATTTATTTAATAGAAATGTTAAAATAACCATTACATTTCTTCATTGCTGAAGCCATACCTTTTGTAATCAAAGTAATTATTTTTATCATGCAAAAAGGTATTTTTGTTATTACATTCACAAGTATACAGTATGTTTCAAAACAAGTTTATGTAGTCTTAAAAAGGCCTGGGTTCAACCCCTCTTTTTTTTAAGTGGAGCTAATATTATTTGCTAATGGCAGAATTAAATGAAATATTGCATATAAAATATCAGAGTATCAAGCAAGTAGTCCACCTTAATAAATGTTTCCTTTCCATTCCTTATGTGTAGATTGAAACATATATAATAGTTTACATTCAATAACTTTTATTTACAAAAATGACAGCTTCATGTGGCTCAACTTACTAATTAGTGATGAACTGTGATATACTATAATGCCCTTGATAAATTATATGAAAAAGGTATACCTGTGAACTGCAATAGAAAGGGAAAAGTCAATATTATTATGACAAAGTAATTCAATGAAATTATGAGAACTAAAGATATTGCTTAATTTTAAACTAATATAGCCTTCATACTCATCATGTTTTAAAAACATAAAGAGCAAAACAACCTAGGAGATATATATATGTATATATATATATATATATATATATATATATATATATATATATATATATATATATATATATATATATATATATATATACACATATATATATATATATATATATATATATATATATATATATATATATATATATATATGTGTGTGTGTGTGTGTGTTAGGAAGGAAGGCATCATAGTACAGATTATATGTGTGTGTGTGTGTGTGTGTGTGTGTGTGTGTGTATTCTGTTCCAGAGTTGGGGGAGACCTTATTAACTAAAACTGGAACCCAGAAATTCCATTTTAAAAAGGCAGACTTATTTGACCCATAAAACTTTAAAAAATAATATTAAAATGCTGCAAAGAATATTTATTTATTGTCTTTATCCCTGGAATATGAGGTCCAAGAGAGAGGAAATTTTTGTCTATTTTGTTTGCTGTTGAATCCTCAGTGCATAGAATGTCTTTCACATAGTAGATATAGAGTTACAAAAAATTCTATACACAAAATCAACTAACAAATAATAGATGCAGCATGAATGTTTGCCACAAAGGAAGAAAGCATTAATATTTCTAAAACAGAAGAGTTACAAAAACATTGATAGGCAGGGCACATGAAATTCGACGGGGAAATTACCAGATCCAGGTGTCTGTGGGACATATGAAAATGTTCTCAAAGTAATGTATAGCATCGCCACTTCAGACTGGCAAAAAGTAGAGTGGCCACCTCTGTTATTGCTAGGTATGTAGGGGAAATTGTTCTGCCATACACAGCTGAATAGGTGAATTGCTTCAGGTATCATTGGACTCTGTGCATATGTATGTGTGGTGCTGGGCACTGAACCCACGGCCTCACACATGCTAGGCAAAGGCTCTACCACTGAGAAGTACCATTGGAATACAAATTGATGTCACCCATTAAAAGTAAAAATTCATATATATTTTGACCCATAAATGTTTCCTACAGGTATATGGACCATAGCACCCATTCCTAAGCATATATACAAGGATGTTTACTACAACATTATTTTAGAGGAACAAAATAAAACAAGTGGAATCCAGGTGATTGCCCATAAGCAGGGCGATGGCTGAATAAATTATAGCACATTGCAGAACAAAATATTATTCAGTCACTAGAGAGTTATTATTGAGAAAAAGCAAGATTCAAAAACATGTGAGGGTTCCAATTTCTGCAAAATAATGACAAAACCTCTCTGTGTGGATATTTATGTTCCCGTATACATTATGAGTGCTTCCACATTATGGGTAGCCATTTATTTATGAACATATGAACATAAAGAATAATACCACAATATATATAGTAGGTTGTTAATATGGACAACTTTGTGTCTATGGGGAGGTCATGTAGATTCAGGCGCCAGTATATGGGAAAGAGAAAGCTAAACAGAGACAAAATACTGCATTTAAAAATGAGTACTCATGATAGGATCACACACACTGAATTTATGTAAAATTCCATGCGATTTTTCACATGCATAAATATTTTAAAAGAAAAAAATAACAAGCAGAGCAGAGAAAGTGATTTCCCCTGAGCCCATGGCCATTCTGTGCTGCCTACATGTCTTGCTATAGCCATAAACACTGTAAATTGACATTGAAAAGAGCAAATAGTATAAAGCACAGTGCCAAGACCATTCTCAGGGGCCGGAGAGGGATGCATTCCCCCATTAGATAAATCAAAATGAATTAAATAAACTCAACCTGCTCCTGGAGACCATAAAAAAGTCAACAGGGAATTACTAGTAGAAAAAAAATGAAAGTAGAAAATAATAAAACCACCACTGTGAAGCACGTTTATTAGAAGCCAGACTAGAGCCTCTGGTTAAATTTTGTGACAGAGAGAAACCCCAAAGAGTAGCAGAAGACTTCAACGACATCTTACACGGGCTGATTTCGAAGGGAGGTCCAGGCTCTGAAAGTCTACAAGTTCTAGCAGGCAATGGATGCAATCCAGCATTTATTATCCATATAATCAGAGAATTCTGGAGTTAGTCAAGCCATGGGGGGGTTGTCCACGAGTGGGTCCAAAAGGTGGGGGGTCATTTTTAACTTTTTATTGCATTTTTGGGCTGGGGTTTGGCTCAGTTGGTAAGAGTGCTGCTCTACACTCTGAGGACCTGGGTTCAATCCCCAGCACTACAAAAATGGGAAAAGGATGTGACAATCCACTCCCGAAGCAATCCTGAAACAATCAGCCATTGAAAACGCATAGGGTTGCTGTGAGTTGGACTCAACTCAAAGGCACCTAGCAGGAACATTGCATTTTTATAATATATAACATAAAATTTACCATTTTAATCATGTTTTTTTTTTCAGTACTAGGCTGTCAAATCCAGAGCCATGCATATGCTAGGCAAGCGCTCCATGACTCAGATGCACCCCTAGCCCCTTTCTTATCTTTTATTATGAGACAATCTGTGGCTAAGTTATGCCGGCTGCTCTGGGCTCAAACTGGCTATCCTCCTGCCTCTGCCTCCTGAGTTGCTGGGACTATAGGCATGCGCCACAGCAGCAGACTTTATTTTAATCATTTTATAAGTGTGCAGTTCAGTGTAAGCAGGCCCATTGGGAGAAACCAAGTGGAGGTGCAGCTGACTTGTTTGTATTATCTTTGCAACTCCCTGTAAAGTTGAAATTATTCAAACTTAAGAAGGGTTTGAATGGGGATCTGTAGGTTCTTTAGCAGCTTGCTTGCAGGCAGGGGCAAGAGGGGCTGGTAAGTAGAATTCCAGGTATCTTCCCACCACACACCCTCACGCAGAGCGGCTCCACTTCCTCTCCTTCAGATCTCATGCTTCTACAAGAGATTTTTGAAATTTTTATGTTAATAAATAGTCTCATTTGCTGGGCGCAGTGGCACATGCCTGTAACCCCAGCAACCTGGGAAGCAGAGTTGGGAGGATTGCAAATTCAAGGCCAGGGGCAGCCCATGTAACTTAGCAAGACCCTGACTCAGGATAGAAGAATAAAAAATGGGTTGGGATGCGGCTCAGTGGTACAGCATGAGATCCCAGGTCCAACCCCCTAGTACTGCAAAATAAAATAAAATAAAATAATAAAAAGTCTCATCCCCCCCAAAAAAATGTTTTGGAAACTACTGACTTTCTCCCTTTATTTTACTGATGAGGACAGATGTATTTGGTTTTCCAAGGTCCCTAAGTTAAAAATTGGCAGGGCTAGGACTCAAATTTAGATTTTTTGGCACTGAGCTCTGTGTTCCCTCTGCCATACCATACTGGCACTTTTCAAACAAAAGAGGGCTTTTGTTTTTGTTTTCGTTTTTTATTTTTTGTTTTTTGATCTAATATTATTTATTTAATGTTCATCTTTCCTTCAGTCATTTGAAACATTATCTATGTTGTATGCCACTTTCTCACAATTCATTTGTCTAACATCTTGATTATGTTCTAACTATTCTTTTTTACTGGGAATTTTTAATATACAACTTAATGGGTTTCATTCTGACATGTATTTCATTGTGACATTTCCAAATATGTATCTCATTGTACATTGCTCACATAACCTCCCCCTTACCCTCTCATGACCCTCCTCCCCCATCCCCACCCCCCAACCAATGATCTCCTTTCTACTTGTATGCCTTTTTGTGGCAATATCCATCTGTATACATGCATCCAGATTTTAAGTCCAAATTTTTTTCTATAGTGATCTACCTTTTTACATTCTCAGCAGTATTACCAATAGGATAGGACAGAGGGCTTTGTTTTTGTTCCCGTCTCTGAGAACCGTTTATTATGGACTCAAATGAACATCTTAAGAAAGCAGCATAGGTAAGGTGTGTATTACAAAAATGGAGAGATTGGGCACCATAACACGTGCCTATAATCTCAGTGACTCGGGAGGCTAAGGTAGGACGATTGAAAGTTCAAGGGCAGAGGCAACCTAAGCAATTTAACAAAACCTTGTCTCAAAATAAAAAAGGGGCAGAGGGTGCAGCTTGTGGTGGAGTGCTTGTCTGACATCCAAAAGGCATTGGGTTCGAGCCCCAGTACTGAAAAAAAGAACAAAAAGAAAAGGAAAAAAAATGGAGGAAACCTTAGTTAAGAACAGACCTGGAGACTAAGAAACTCAATTACAAATTCCAACATCTCCAAGCTCATAACTGTGATCAGATAAATATACATGCATATGCCTTAGTCTCCTGGGAAGATATGGAATGATGACAACATATCTGGCTGACAGCTCAGAGATATTTAGGAGAAAAATAAATGAATCCTTGCTTTTCACTTCATGCAGCAAATGCTTAATGAGTGTCTGCTAAGTGCCAGAAACCGTGGTAGACACTGGAGATCAATGATGAGAAAAACAGGCCATGGCCTTTGCTCTCATGAGCTTGCTAGGGGAAGCTGGCACACGTTGTTAATCCAGTGATAAGACTAATAGATGGATATTTCAAACTGAGTTAGAAAGGAAGGCTTCATAGTACAGTGACCATGCACATCGGAAAATGACCTAAACATAGGCAGGACAAGGTTCCCCAAAGAAGTCACATCTGAGCTGAATCTCTAGGATAAGTAAGAGCAAACTGGACATTATGGGGGGAGGCTACGTATTTGTATATAAAATTATAGTTAGCACTTGTTTGTTGTTGTTAGGTGCCGTCAAGTGAGGACGACACATAGTGACCCTTGTAGGGTTTTCAATGGCTGATTGTTTCAGGATTGCTTTGGGAGTGGATTGGGGAAGTCCAAAAATGGTCCTTCTCCCATTTTTGTAGTGCTGGGGATCGAACTGAGGACCTCACAGAGTGTAGCATGGCACTCTACCAACTGAGCTAAACCTCAGCCCCAGCACTACTTCTTTGTTGTTGTTGTTAGGTGCCATTGAGTCGTGTCTGAATCATAGAGACCCTTGTAGGGTTTTCAATGGCTGATTGTCTTGGGATTTCCTAGGGAGTGGATTGCCTAGGGAGTGGATTGCCACATCCTTCTCCAATTTTCGTGGTACTGGACATTGAACTTGGGACCTCAGAGACTGCTGAGCAACACTCTAGCAACTGAGCTAAATCCCAGCCCCAGCACTTCTTTAGGGAAGCTTTATTGAAAAAATAACTTTTGTGGAGAAGATGGCACTGTTTGGGTTCAGCAAATACACTACCTTTCTGCTATTATGCTCCTCATCTCTTGGCCATAGCAGATCCCCCCTGCCCTCCCCCATCCACTACAACTCTCCTGATAAATCCTGATACAGCTGCTCCATATAGGCTTGAGGCAGCCTTTGCCAATCAAATATCAGACTCAGCACTGAAAATGAAATGTACTTGCCCTCTCGGGTACAGCGGAAAGATGTCTGGCCCCAAGTGTAAAAGCCCTCAGCAACAGCAGCAGCCTGACTTTGGGATGATAAGGGCACTAGCCGGGGTCTGAGTAGTTCATCTCTGTTCCCAAAGCAGATCACAACAAATACTGCTGCCCCTCTGTAAACCACATGAAAGGACCCATGTAGCGAGGACACATTGTGTGTCACCCGCCAATGTATGGGCAGGGGCGTAAGTCCAGAAAGCACGTCCTTGGGCAGCACCAGAATTTGTGAATTTTCTAAGGATTCTGCAAGCATTTTGCTGAGACTTACAAAACCAAAAGAAAGAAGAATGCAAATCCAGAGGCATTAAATTTCAATCCAGAAGGGTTGATATTAAGACTTTGCAGAAATGTTGAATCCATAAAACTTAAAACGTGTGAGAGTTCCTGCCCCTGCAGGTCACAGAGCCATGGCGGTGTTCCCGGAACAATACAGAAGTCACCATGTGACAGGCTCTGGTGGATCTGGAAATAGCTGCTTTCTAGAACTTCTATTTATTTTGTATTTAAAAATGCATGCTGATAGCATTTGTATTGCTTTTATCCTAACAGCTACCTTCTATAAGAACACGTGCATGCCAGCTGAAGGCCTGTTAGCCTTGACATTGAAAAATACTATTGCAAGAGATGCATTGGATATTGGATGTTCTATTTGGAACCACCCTGCTACTGTGTCACTCAGGACCTTTATTGTCATTAGCACAGCCCTGGTAAGATAGGCCATGAATTCTAAAGCAGACCTACACTTACTAGTCTAGTGGAAGAAACAAAAACCAGATTCTGGGTGGGTCAAATTGTTCTTGCTTTTCACATCTATAATCTTATGATATGGGAGAAAGACATGGCAATCCACTCCCGAGGCAATCCCGAAACAATCAGCCATTGAAAACCCTGTGAGGGTCACTATGTGTCAGACACCTAACAAGAAGAAGAATCTTATGATGGCAGTAATTTTTTTTTCTTATTTTTTCTTATTTTTAATGTTTATTTTTTCTAAAATCTCCAAATTGAATATAAAATTTTTTCTTTAAAAAAATAAAAATGGAAGTTATTCTTTCATAAACAAAAACAAGAATAAGAAATGCAGTCAGCTCTGTAATGCAAATCAGCAATGTGGAAGTGCAGGACCAACGGGATTTGGCTTTGTCAGCCAGTAGCCTATTCTGTCACATGTTTTAAATGCCATTTCTCTGGCTCCCCAGTTTTATCTTCAGTTTGCCCTTGTCCTGAACTCAAGATTTGGATTGACTGCTGCCCATTTATCATGTCAGTCTGTAGCAGTACCCCTGTGACACCTGATCCCATCAGATCTCGGAAGCTAAGCAGGGTTGGGCCTGGTTAGTACTTGGATGGGAGACTGCCTGGGAACACCAGGTGCTGTAGGCTTGGGAGAAGGACCTGGCAACCCACTCCCAGAAAACAATTCTGTAGGCTTGGGAGACGCACCTGGCAACCCACTTCCAAAAACCAATCAGCCACTGAAAGCCCTATGAATAGCAGAGAAGCACTGACAATAGTGTTTCACCTGTTTTACATAGGGTCCCTATGAGTCAGACACCAACTTGATGGCACCTAACAACAACAATTTATCATGTCCTATTGGATGTCCAATAGATTGTCAAAATTAACATGCCTCCAGCCTACAGACTGAATCTGCTTCACTCAGAGTTCTTCCTCTTCTCTACTGGGATAGCTTCATGTTTCTAACTGTTCAGGTAAAACTTTTGCAATCATTCCTAACTTACCACGTTCCCTCACAGGCTGCATCCAATCTGTCTGTAAATCTGGCTGCCATGCAGCTCATACCTTGTCATCTCATAAAACCAAATGGCTTCTCTGATGGTTATAATTATCATGCTAATAATGATTGCCTTTAGTGTTTGATTACGTATCTTACCTGGCTACACATCCTCTGACTGAAGTCTTTTGTATCAGTGCCAAGTTGTGGGAGAGCTAGAGAAGAGATGTGAACTTGGCAAGTAGAAAGGAGGCTAATGTTAATTCCACTATGAAGGTGTGTTGGCAAATGAATCAAAATAATGCAAGGAGCCCTGGATGTTGGCATACGTTCCTTTACTCCAAAGGAAAATGAGAACTGTATCTGGTGTTTAATTTGTGTTCTGTTCATCTTCCTATCCTCCCGCAAGCTCTCTGTTGGAGAGGGTTAAGAGGGGCAGGTGAAAAGGGGGGTGGCAGTGCCCATCCATGTTTAAGATGAGAATGTAGTAGCCGTTTGGGTACGTTTCCGCAAGTGTGACAAGACATAGAAACAAAGCAGAAGTAGTGCTGTGACCTCCACACCAGGAAGCTGTTTGAATATCTGTGTTGAGGGGACCAGCATGCTGTGCCCCATGATCTGATTGTTCCTAACCCAGCTGCTCCCACTTGGCAGGTATTTGCCATTTTGCTAGAACTTCCCTACAGAATTTTCTCTTTTTTGTTCATGACACCTCCCTTCTGCCAACTGCTTCTCAAACCTTAAGAAAACCAAGACCTGCCATCTTAGGATGTTCTTAGCTCCCTAGGATAAAGTGTTAAAATGCAAGACCTATGCAATTGAAACCCCTGTGGTCACAGCTATGGACCTCTAAGGGACAGTCCTCTAAAGTCCCCATGGATTACTTGGTCAAAAGCACTGCATCCTCCCTTTATCTGTGAAGGGTGCAAAGTTTCCCAGGGAAGAGAGTAGTAGCCACAGCTCCCAGACCCTACAGGAAGTTCTTTTGTCCCTCTTAGAAGTCCATAACATCTCCAAGAGTGTTTTCTTGGGGTGATTGGTAGAAATTGAAAGTACTGAACTCAGTTATTTTAAGAAATATGATTTGAACTCAGAGGGTAAATGGTTTTCATTAGTTTGGTTTTCTGTTTGTGTTACATCTTTATCTTGCCCTAAAGGAGTGTGTTTTCATCTCTTGCACCTTTACCACTAATTATCACTCTTTCTCTTTCTCTTAGCCATGTAACTGAGGAGCCTTTCAGGTGTTGCGTCTCCCAATATGACCTGGTATTCAGGAACCATCTTCCCAGTCGCTGAGCTCAGGAGGATGGCACACCTCACCTCCTAGGAGCCTTGTGATGGTATCTGCAGAAGGACTCCGTCTCAGGATAAGCTCAATTTGAATCTAATTTATGTTAGGAACTGCATGTAACTGAAATGCTCATGATAAGCATTTTCCATGCCTTCAATTAACTTTGTAACATCTTTATTTAACCACTGAAGTTAGAATGGCTTATATGAAAGAACACGGACATCAGAGTTGGAACTGAGTTACAGTCATGTTACTATCATGATTTACAAATGCATCATTACAAAAAAATTTGATGACTAAATAGTATTATCTATGGCCCAGGATTTTGTGAGAGCCAAGTAAGACAATACATACACGGTGATAACCTCGACACTCAACTGCAATCTGTTCAGGAAGGTTGGTCAAGTGCCCATCAGGCTGAGTACTGTGAAATTTTCCCATAAGAAGTAAAATAAATGTTTGTATTGGTCCTGGCACCACACAGAGGGGCAAATTCCAACACCTGTATGCCACTCATATGCTTAGCAATAAGTTCTTTTTTGAAATTCAATTGTTGTTACTGTTTTCCTCTTTCCTTAATTTTTTTCTTTCATTAGTAAATGATGATGGGGTACAGAATAATACAGCATTGCCTTTTTCCGTTATACATCCATTACATCACTTCTAGCACCACTTTCATTGACCCACAAAGTTTATGGAAGCTTTTGGCTAGTATGTAGTAAAACTCTGATGCTTTTTTGGATTATCTTCCCCTATTTCTCCAATATGCTCATAAAGTTGTGCTGTTTACATTGAGATTGACCTCTCCCCCTTCACCCCTCCCTCTTACCTTAATTTTTAGCACTAGAACATTTCTTAGGTACCACGATGACCGAGTGGTATACAAATGTACACACATGTGTATATATATGTGTGTGTAAAATAAAAACAAAAACACAAGATGATGAACATAGCATCAGGACACATCTTTACTCCTTGAAATCAACTAGCAAACTGACACTTTCTTCTTTGTTTCACCCGTAAGTGTAACGGCTAAGCGAGGCATCTCATCTGGGTTTCAGCACAGTGGTTGAGTGCTGAGGAGGTAGGTGGTCAGGCGCTGAGCCAGAATTCTCTCCAAGACATTGGGTGAGGACTGAACACAGAGTCGTTGGATCACTGGGGCACCACCGTAATAACTGTTACGGTTTGAATACGAAATGTCCCCAACAGGCTCATGTACTGGGGAACTTGGCTGCAGCTGCTGGGTTTGGGGGAACTGCTTGGGTCCTGAGAGGTCTGACCTTGTCAATGGATTAATCACTGGATGGCATTACTCATGATATGATGTCGTTGTTGGGAGGGGGCTAAAAGTAGGAGGTGGGGACTAGTTGGAGAAGTGGGTCATCAGGCTGGATCTTGTTCTCCGCCCGTTCCTGTCTCCTCTTTGCTTCTTGGCTGTGGTGAGATGAGCAGCTTTCCTGCACCGTGATTTTCCTCCGTCTTTCTGCTATACCTTTCTTCCATGCTATTTCTGCATTGTCACGGGCCTGAAAGCAGTGCAGCCAGCTGACCGGGCATAGAAACCCCTGAAACTGTGACCCCAAATCAATCTTTCCTCCTCTTAAAATAGTTATTTGTCACAGAAATGAAAAACTAACAAGATAAACTAAGCACAGTGCCTTGCTCACTCGAAGAGATCAATAAATAGTATTATTTGTAGAGTTACGGCTTTTGCAGCAGATGCTGGTTTCCTGTCTCAAATCTATTGCTCTCTTTGTTCCTGGGGGCAGTACCCCAGAAGCAAATATGTTTGTTTCTGCCTGCATGATGCCAATGATAGGTTTAGGAGTGGCAACTAACCCAGCTCTGAAGAGAGTTCTGCTAGAGGTAATTGGTTTGGTTGAAAGATCTGCATGAAAGGAACATCCTGTTTCTTCCGTTGGATGTTGTGATCTCTAATGTGGCAAATAAAATAAGTCAAGGGAAACAGGCAGGATGCTCCCCTCCTTCTCTTTCCCTTTTCCATAAAGCTGGAAGAGTAAAGGGAAGACCTGGCCCTGGGGACAGAGCAGCCAGGCCCATCTGCTTCTTTCTCCTAAGTAGGTGGTTATAGTGCAGCCAGTGAGAAAGCGATAAGGTCTTAGAATTTGATTTTAGGTTCTGAGAAGCCCCACTCCAGCCTAGGCCCTCAGCCATGTGCTCCAGCCCACTGTAGCAGGACCACTGTGAGTCACAGGTGCACACGCTAACACACCAAAGAACCAGGCAGAAATTTGGTCCTTCATGACCCTTCTTCAGACAGGGGGCTGTCTGAGCAAAGCTGTTGCAAGTCCTTAGCTACAAGAGCAGCACAATAACATCAGTTACCCCATCTTCTTTCTATCACCCTGGTCATAAATTATATATTCATTCATCCTGATGAGAGAAATGAGATTTGCTGGTCGGATATGGATTTTCCCTATACCTGAAGCTGAACCCTGTTTTCAAGACTTCAATTTTAACACATTGTTTGGTGGAATAATTGGAACATGTGGTCCTTGCTTCTTTGCATGCTCTGAAGGGCTAAATGTATCCTAAGCTTCTTCCTGGTGACCTGGAGTCAACTTTCTGAGCCAGCTGTGGTACCCACGGTTGGCCGTCTGCAAGCTGCCAAGCCACCTTTGGTACACTGAGCTCTGAGAAGTCAGAGAGCCCACAGTTCTGCTCACGGTGGGTCCGAAGTCTCTGCCCTGTGTAGAAGGAGCATGAGGCCAGGAGTTGAGGTACCTCCTCTTGTCTATAAATTTAAAAGTTCTCTTGGTGGGAAATATGCTGGCTTATCAGAGACAAGAACTAGACAGGAGAGGAAATGATCTGTGGAATCTCTCTGTGATAAGGAAATTTCCATCAAGAATCCCAGAAGGGCTGATATAGGACAGAGAGTGTGGCCTCCAAGGCCAGGTTGCTAGGATTGAAGAGCAAAATGAGGAGAGAAGGAGAGAAGGTGCCAAGCTCCTTCTAATGTATCTTCTCTTTGACTCTGCTTTCTCCCAAGCTCCCTTCTAGAACCTTTTGATAGGTGAGCTTTGAACTTCTCCCCAGGTGCAGGGTACAGTTTCTACTCGTGGCTTTTGGTCTCACCTGATCTTATTGACACCTCTTTCCCCTTCCCGTCTTTCATCTCTTGGGTTCTCCTTCAGCAGGGTTGTGTGGTAAATTGGGTCCCGGGGGCTTTACTCCATTCCCATCATTAATATCAACTCTACTTTGAGGAGGTAAATATTCCAGGCATTTCTTGAATGCCTTCCAGCCAAAGTTGGGAGCTCATTTTGGGAGCTCATTTCAGGACTATGTTTGACAGTGTTTCTCTGCTACTCATAAGGTTTTCAGTGGCTAATTGTTTCAGGAGTGGACTGCCAGATCCTTCTCCTTTATCTTTCTTCATCTGGAAGCTCAGCTGAAACCTGTTCACCATGAGTGGCCCTGTTGGTATCTGAGATACCAGTGGCATAGCTTTCAGCATTGTAACAACATGCAAGACCTCACAGCATGACAAGCTGGCAGAACCATGGGGGTTAGAATATATTATATGCTCCCAAATCCAATATAATTTTACTTTGACTATGAGACATTGATTTTCAGAACTTCATCAGTCAAGCTTCTCTGGGGCCAAACCACGTGATGATGAAATATTTATAAAAAGCAAATTTCAGTTTTCCATTGTATTAGCTTGTGTGTTGCTGTGGAAGAATACCTAACCGAAACAAACTTACTAGGGGCTCACAGTGAGAGGATTTCAGTTCAGAGACAGGACAGGCCTGTGGCAGACCATCTCACATCATGGTAGATCAGGAGCAGGGAGGATCCCAGAACTCTGGGCCCACCTAACACCTCCAAGGGCCTGCCCCCAGTGACCTACTTCTACAAAAGTCAGTGCCACCTCCCAAAGTTCCACAGCCTCCTAGTACAGGGCCTCCACCTGGGGAACAAAGTTCAAATACATGACATTTGGGGGGGTGCATTTTAGATTCAAACGATAACATCCACAAATGAAGATCCACTTTTAAACTGTAGTCTTCCACAGGTTTTGGCCTGCAAGTCAAATATTCTTCCCTACTTTAGTTTTTGTAACGGTGTCTCAGTAGAAGCAAATGGCCAGTAAAGGGCAAACCATCAAGCTCGGGTCTTTTTGATACCAAGCCATCAGGCTATCAGGAGAATTCAGGAAAAACTACAACTGACTGCTTGCTGGTGGTGGTGAGACCTAGCTCACAGGGTTTTGCAGGCAGCACGTATGTACAGCAGGACACATTTTAAGTGTTTAAGAAGTGAGCATTGTTGATCTTTTATATTTCTTTTGGCTATCCTTATCACTCCTTACCAGACACACTACGGGTGTGCACTTTTCACCACAAGAGGGAATTCTGCACAGGAATGGTTCAGCACAAAATGTTGTCCATTTAAGAATTAAATATATCAGCCAGGCACAGTGGCACATACCTGTGATCTCAGCGACTTGGGAGGTGGAGGCAGGAGGATCGCAAGTTCGAGACCAGAGACAGTCTATGTAATTTAGCGGGACCCTATCTCAAAAAGAAAAAAAATGGGCTGGGGGTGCAGTTCAGTGGTATAGCACTTGCAAAGCATGCAAGCACGAGGCCCTGGGTTCAACCTCTAGAGCCCCCCCCCAAAAAAAGAAAGAAAAAATTAAATATCTCAATCTGTTCTTCCAACTATGGCATCATCAATACACTATTTAAAAATTTTACAGTATATAATACCACAAAAAGTGGGAATGATATGGTAAACAAGACTCAAATATTTAGGCCCATACAGGTCTTTCCTCTACCTCCAAAGTCCTGAGTGACTTGGATCCTCTGGTGGATTTTTGTCAAATTTCCCTGTCAGAGCAAAGGCTTGAATCTCAAACGAGCTGCCCGAGTTTCAACAGCTTCCCCTGGAGCCAACTTTGCTCACAACCTTTCCAAGAAAACATTCCAACAATAGTCTTATTTATTTCTCTCCTTCTCACATACTCAGACTTCTCGCAACTTCTAGTTCCTCACCTCCTGTGTTAGTTAGGATACAGGCAAAGTAAGCTGCTGTGACAAAGAGATCCAAAAATATAGTGGCTTTATATAATTTAGAACTTTCTATCATGTAGGATTCAAGAGATGACAGGGTCAGCTTGCCAGGCGGCTGGGGTCCATTCAGGAATGCAGCTTCCTTTTATCCTGGGGTTCTTCCAGGGGCTGCAGGGTTTCCCTCATCTGAATGATGAGGACAAGATGTCTCCAGAAATTTGACCTGAGCAGCTGGAAAATGGGAGATTCCACTAGCTGAAAAGAGAAGAGGGCAGAGAGGAGAAGCTCACTTTTAGTCTTGTTAAGTTTGAGCTGACCATGATGTGTCCAATGGAAATAGAAGTAGGTAGTTGAATAAATAATTCAGAGCTCAAAGGAGAGTTATAGGCTCCAGATATGATGTGAGGAGTCATCAGTCATGAGCCTTACTGAGATCAATGAGAGACCAAGTGTGCACAAAGATGTAGAAAAGAATCAAGGACTGAGTCCTGGGTCACTCCAAAATGTGGAGGCTGGGAACATGAAGATGAATCAGCCAGAGAATGAAAGGAAGAAACTAGAAAAGCGGACCACCTTGTGTCTGTCAGCTTGTTGTCATTGTGGGGCTTATGTGTTGCTATGATGCTGAAAGCTATGTCATTGGTATTTCAGGTACCAGCAGGGCCACCTATGATGGACAGGTTTCAGCTGAGCTTCCAGACTAAGATAGACTAGGGAGAAGGACCCAGAAGCCCGCTCCAGAAACAATCAGCCATGGAAAACCCTATGAATAGCCGGGCGCAGTGGCGCACACCTGTAATCCCAGCTGCTCGGGAGGCGGAGGCGGGAGGATTGCTGGTTCAAGACCAGAGCCAGTCTATGTAACTTGGTGAGACCCTGTCTCAAAAAGTAAAAAAAAAAAACTGGGCCAGGGATGCAGCTCAGTGGTCCAGCACTTGCAGAGCATGCAGGCGCGAGGCCCTGGGTTCAACCCCCAGTCCCACCAAAAAAAAAAAAAAAAAAAAAAAAAAAAAAAAAAAAAAAAAAA
>VMDO01002771.1:15000-96750 GCA_007922755.1 Pedetes capensis | reverse complement strand
CACCATTTACTGATGTGGCATGACTCAAAATGAGAAGAAACCTAGTGGCTGCAACAATAGGCTCAAACATAAAAAGATCGTGTGCACGGCACAGTAGATGGTAGTGTTTCGTTCTGTTGTACATAGGGTCACTTTGAGTTGGACCTGACTCAATGGCACCTAACACCAAAACAACAGCAAGGTGGAGAGAAATCAAAACAGTATGGTCTCCTCAGAGGCAAGAGAAGAACATGCATCCATGAGGAATGATAACTGACTTGTCCACTGCTGCTTAGGAGCCAAGTAAGGTGAGGACTGAGATATGGCAATTAGATTTAGCCTCCAGTACAATGTATCTTCAGAGCAGAGGTGAAACTAAGCACTAAGAAGGACTCCTATTTTATTGATCTATTTATTTTTTCCTTCTTTGATCCAAGAGTAATGACTACATAAGTGTCCTTCATGTACAATGTATGCCTATAGGTTGGTGGTGGTGTTAGGTGCTGTCAAGTTGGGTGTAACTCATAGCAACCCTGATAGGGTTTTCAGTGGCTGATTGTTTCAGTTTTGCTTCGGGAGTGGATCGCCAGGTCTTTCTCCCACTTGCCTTTAGATAGATAAGCAAAGAAGACTATGCATAAATTGAGCTACGTGCCTTAGATTCAGTAGTGGAAACAGTGCTGTGTCTCTCCAAAAGACTTCCACCTATGCATGCCTTTGCATCAGTTTCCCTGCTTTGCTGGACTTTCTGGCCACCTTGGTGAACAGCCAGTGGCAAACACGGTCACCTACAAGGGGAAGATCTACAGGATAAAGTTACAGGATAAGAAAGCCAGAAAAGACATGACCCAATAAGTTTACCTAAGCATGGAGTCAGGAAAACGCACAACCCCCTGGGAGGAACTGTGCCGCAGTGAATGTGTGCTCTGGTTTCGCGGGTCAGAGAGTCACCGCAGGGAGGATTCCGTTGCAGTGAGTGTGCATCGGCATTTTCTGCTGGGATTCACTCTAACGAGGTGGAACAATGGCTCAAATGAGCCGAGGCAGCTTTAAAACCACTATACGTGCTTATGTTTGTATTAAAATGAGCTCTCTCCTCTGAACACACATCAGCATAGTGTTGTTAGGCTGCAGCTAGGACACTAAACAGGACATCAAGTCCACCAAGGAAACCCACAAGAAAAAGACATGGAATATGCTGCTAATCATCTTGCTGGTGGGTGATTAGATACGAACATGTCACCAATTAAAAGGAGAGCAGCCTTGCTGGGCACAGTGGCTCATGCCTGTAATCCCAGCAGCTTGGGAGGCGGAGGCAGGAGGATCGCAAGTTTGAGACCAGAGGTGTAAGTTAGTGAGACCCCGTCTCAAAAAGTAAAAAAATGGGCTGGGGGTATAGCTCAGTGGTCCAGCACTTGCAGAGCATGCAAGCGCAAGGCCCTAGGCTCAACCCCCGGCCAGTACTGCAAAAAAAAAAAAAAAAGAAAAGAAAAGAAAAGAAAAGGGAGAGCAGCCTCTGGTTCTGCTAAATATTCTGTCACTGTCTTTGACCTGAGTACACAGTTTGCCTTTCTGGAGTAAACTGAGGGAGGTGGACCAGATAACCTTTGAGATATCTTCTACTTCCATTTCAATACTAAAGTCTCTCACATTTGCAAAAAGATTCATTTTGTTGATCCTGAGGGGTACCTCTCCAATCCCACTGTATGACCCAGATGCACGCATTAGCAAAGGTGACAATGATTTTATTCTTGTGACTCTCTTTCGTAAAGAAAGCCCTGCTCTTCAGAAGTCACATGTGCCCACATCTTACAGATTTGGGGGACTAGTATCATGGGGGCATTTGCTATCACAATCCTGAATAGTCAGAAGGATTTGTCCCCCATGTGGCTATCCAGGAGTCAGTGGATGGCTGCAGCTTTGTTGTTGTTGTTAGGTGCTGTCGAGCCGGTATCCGACTCATAGCGACCCTCATAGGGTTTTCAATGGCTGAGTGCTTCGGGATTACCTTGGGAGTGGATTGCCAGGCCCTTCTCCCATAAATACCCTGTCACTGAGTGTGTGAGTGCATGCGTGAACACACACACACATGCATGCACACACAGGATAGCAGCTCTGTTGCATCAACTCAGAGGCAGAGGTCTGATGTGATGACACTCTTAACATGTACAAACACGCATCTTCCCGCTTCCCTTTGTCACTTCCTGCATATCTTTTCGAGTTCTTGCCATGTTTTGTAGATGGATGTTGCTGGACTTCTGTACTGGGCTCCATGTGCATTGTCTGGTTTGCATATAACACAAGGGGAATCGTTCTTTTTGAAATAAAGTTTACTAGCAGAATTCACACAAAGTTATATCATCACATCATTCTATTGTGGAAATCGAGAGCATTTAGAAAAGGTGTCTGCTTGGCAGATAAATATATATATACATATATACATATATATGTATATGTGTGTGTATATGTATATGTATATATATGTGTGTATATGTATATGTATATATATGTATATGTATATATACATATATATACATATACATATACATATATACATATATATACATATATACATATATACATATATATGTATATATATACGTATATATATACATACATATATACATATACACATATATATGTATATATGTATATGTATATATACATATACACACATATATATACATATACATATACACACATATATACATATATATACATATATATATATATATACACATACACACATATATATATATATCTCTGCAGCCATACCACTGTGGTGTCTGATCCCACCAGATCTCAGAAGCTAAGCAGGGTTGGGCCTGGTGAGTAATTGGATGGGAGATGCCTGGGAACACCAGGTGCTCTTGGCTTGGGAGAAGAACCCAGCAACCCACTCCCTGCAAAAAAAAAAAAAAAATTAGCCATTGAAAACCCTATGAATAACAGAGAAGCACTGACAATACTGTTTAACCAGTTGTACATAGGGTCACTATGAGTCAGACACCAACTCGACGGCACCTAACAACAGCAGCATACACACACACACACACACACACACACACACACACACTAATGTATATATGGTGTATGTGTATGTATTTTTCTCTTTTAAAGATAAGTGGGGACTTGGTTACTAGAAAATGAAATACCATCATGTGGTAGAATGCTTTTGACTCAAGCACAGTGGGGAAGTAAACACTGTATGGCCTTTAGAAATCTACAAAGCTCTTCCACATATATTCCATTATGCCATATCTATCATAAAACTATAGTATTTGTAGACCAGAAACCAAATATTACAGCAGTTAATTTAGGTCCACCAGTCTTGACATGACAGAAGAAGGATGTGGCAATTCACTCCTGAAGCAATCAGACATTCAACACTATGAGGGTCGCTATAATTCAGACTCAACTCAAGGGCACCTAACACCAGTCTTGACTTTGGCTGGGGTTTACCTCAGTTGGTTGAGTTCTGCTCTGAACTTTCTGAGGACTGGGTTTCAATCCCCAGCACCAAAATAAACAGAAGAAGGATATGGCAATCCACTCCTGCAGCAATGTTGAAACAATCAGTCATTGGAAACCTTATGAGGGCTCAATGTACCTAACAAGAAGTCTTAACATGTCTTCACCCTGGATTCTTTTTTTTTTTTTTTTTTTTTTTTTTTTGCGGTACTGGGGTTTGAACTCAGGGCCTTGTGCCTGCATGCTTTGCAAGTGCTGGACCACTGAGCTGCCCTTCCCCAGCCACCCCCCCCCTTGTTTTTTTTTACTTTTTGAGACAGGGTCTAGCTAAATTACTCAGACTGCCCCTGGTCTCAAACTTGCGATCCTCCTGCCTCCGCCTCCCGAGCCACTGGGATTACAGGCGTGTGCCACAGCACCCGGCACCCCCATGGATTCTTCACAATGACAACATACCCATCAAGACAACATACCCATCAGGACAACATAAGATTCAGATCAGAGAATGATCAAAAGCTTTTCCTAGCAAACAGCCAGCGATCACTCACATTGCTTCCTGCTCAGTCTGCGGGTGAGTTTCTCCAGTGATCTAAATGGTTTCCAGCCACAGACCTGCATTTCCCTTCAAAGACTGGGAAGGATTTTGGGGGAGGACAACAGAGCTATGGCTTGTGTGTCTCACCAGGCTGCTCCCGAGAGAGGAGAAACACCACTCTTTTCCTTGTCTCTCTGGATCAAGCATGACAAGGCCCTGCTGACATCCAGTCCCTACTCCTCTGTGTTCTTCAGGACATTAAACAGCAGGTTCTTTTTATAGAAATATAAAAAGCAGGAAGCATGATATCCAAATAAAGACTGCTTCTAACTGGGAGATTGATAGATACTTCCTGGTCTTCTTTCAGCACATAGGCAATCTTTCTTGTGGGAAGAAGCACATGGTGTGCACGTGCTTTCTAGAAAACAGCCACAGCCTGATTAATAATCTCCAACGTGAGGAAAGAAATGATCATGTGACGATGGGACTCTCGGATCCCATGGATATTTTCCCCCAGGTTATCAAAGACAGAGGTGGACTCCCCCCAGTTCACACATGGACAAGTAATAAAACTGGGATTTGAATTCCAACTTCTTGACTTACAAGTTAGCTCTCTTACACACCAATAATTATAAAACACAGTAGCCGGATTTTTAGGCAACCAGTACCCTTTCATAACTTTTAGACTTTAGACGTAACCATGCACAAGATGAACTCAACATCCTCCATTAAATGTTGTTGTTGTTCGGTACCATCAAGTCAGTGTCCGACTCATAACAACCCTATGTATAACAGTCGAAACACTATTGATTGGGCTTCTCTGCTATTCATAGGGTTTTCAATGGCTGGTTGTTTTGGGGGGACTGGGTTGCCAGATCCTTCTCCCAAGCCTACAGCACCTGGTGTTCCCAGGTGGTCTCCCATCCAAGGACTAACCAGGCCCAACCCTGCTTAGCTTCCAAGACCTGACAGGATCAGACACCACTGTGTGCTGGCTGCAGGCCCATTAAATGTTAGATTTTCATAATGATATACGAGTCTTCTGATTCTCCAGTCAAGTGTGTGTCTGCCTATGAAGAAGTGGTAATTCGCACGTTCTGTTAGTGAACCATGTGCCAAGTGCTTTGCTGTGAATGACGCACATACTTCCTCATTTACCTGCAGAACATTGAGGTAGGTATTGTGCTCATTTTTGAGATGCAGAGAAAGAGGCACACAGGTGTTATTTCACAAGTTCATGTATCTAGTAAGATTCGGAGGCAAGTGTTGAACCCTGGCAGTCCCATGTTATAGCCCTTGCTTAGGATGGCATAGGCAATTACGCATGTGAGTACCTCTGTGTCTTAACTGTGGTGTTAAGAAGTAGGCTAACGCAGAAGAGGCTGAAGCTTCTGGCTTGTTAGTCATTTTCTGCAGAGCAGACTCTGGTCTCAGGCTGCCTCGCCACACATCATGCTGAGAACTCCTCCCAGGGAGAAGTTGGTGAGTGGAGACTAAGCCACTGAACTGTGGATCATAGCAAGGGAGCTCAGAAGCTTTTGGAAAGTGGTGAATCATAGCATCTGTCATTGAGCAGGAAGACTAAGTGAAACAGGAGGAGGATTTCTGGAAGTAGAATCCAGCCTAGAGAAGGCAAAAAGGATTCCATTGGTGGGTGTGTCCATCAGGCCCCATGTTCTCACCTTACTCTCTGTGTACACTTTTACGCAGTATTTCATTTTATGGCTATGCATGATTTATACAATCTTTTATCTTTAGACACTTGGGGTGTTTCTCTTTTTTTTTTTTTTTTTTTTTTTTGCTATTACTAGAAATGCCACAAAGAAGCTATTTGGAAATTTCCCCACTACTTCCTGAGCATAAATTCCCTGGAGAGGACTTATTGGGTGAGAGTCTACACATTTTAAATAGTGGTATCCATTATGGTTTGAATCTAAAACGTCCCCCAAAGTTCATGGGTTTGAATGTGTTGGTCCCCAGGTGGTGGCACAGTTGTGGTAGACTATGGAATTTGGGAGGTGGGACCCAGCTTTGTGGATATGGGCTGCTAGGGGCAGGCCTTTAGAGGTTTTACCTGGATCCCTGGTTCTGGCAGCTGTCTGTGCTCCTGATCCACCATGATGTGAGATTCTCTGGCACAGGCCCTGCCACCTGCTCTGCCGCCATGCCCTCCTGCCTCTGTAGACTGAAATCCTCGAAACCATGAGCTCCAATAAATCCACTAATGCATTATGTGTTGCTAAACCATCCTTCAGAAAGTTTACCAGGCAGCTTCTCCTCCAGATGACTTTGAAAATGTATGTGTTGTGTACTTCTGCCAGATTTATCAGCCTTCTTAATCTTTGAGAAATGTGATTATAAAAACATTTGATTTTAATTAATATCTATTATTTAAAAAGATTTTGCCACTGAGATTGTTACCATATTGGCAGTTGGGCTATTAGACATTTAATTTCTTTTGCTCAGATTGTCCAGCAATAAATATGTCAGGCTATACTCTTTTATTGCAACTGACAGAAACCCAATAAACTTAAAGATATATTGGATCTAGGGGTGCATCTTCTTTGAGACAGGACCAGAAACTGAATAATTATATAAAACCTCTCATATTCTTTCTCTCTCTCTCTCTCTCTCTCTCTCTCTCTCTCTCTCTCTCTCTCTCTTTCCTTCTCTCTCCCCCTTTCTTTCTCCCTCTCTCTTAACTCTCTCCCTCCCTTCTGCCTTCAGTTCTTCAGTCAAATTCTCCCCATATAGCAGCAAACTTGACTTTAGGCTCCCAGTTTTGCAAGATAAAAAGAAGACGAGATGGATGGCGTTGATGTTTGTGCAATAGTGTGCATGCATTTAACACTATTGAACTGTGCACTTAAAAGTGGTAAAGATGAGCCAGGAACCCTGGTGCACACCTGTCATCCCGGTGACTCAGGAGGTAGAGGCAGGAGGATCACAGGTTCAAGACCAGAGACAGCCTGTGTAACTTAGTGTCTCAAGATAAAAAATAAAACCTTTCATATTCTCAAGCCTGTCTCAAGATAAAAAATAAAAATATGGAACAGGGTGCATTTCATAGAGGCAGAGTGCTTGCAAAGTATGTGTGAAGCCCTGGGTTCAACACCTCCCCACACCCAGTTCTTCAAAAAATAGTGATTAAGATGGTTGGTTTCATATTATGTGTATTTTACCACAATTAAAAATGAAGGAAAAGATTGAAATAAAAGCAAATGGCTCCAGACCCACACTATCTTTGTAGTTAATGATTCCAGGGGGGAAAAAAGGTGGCGGAGGTGGTCGTGTACCTTTTTATCTTATGACTTATGCAGTAGCTCATAGCACATGAACAAAATGGATTCATTGGGAAGATGTCAACCCCTGGACAAATCAGTGTGTCTAAAAAATGAGGTTACATGCCCGTTCTTGATGCTGGGGCAGTAGAATCATGCTATTGACAGTTCTATGGGGTAGTAAAGGTTCTATGGGGTATTTCCCAAAGGCAAATAATGCAAAGGAAAAGAAAATGTTATGAGGCAATCAAAACAAGATGATCATTAGAATATTGTTTCTGTTTTAAAGTGATATGTTTAGCTCAGCCCTATGGTGCATGCCTGCAATCCTAGTGATTTAGAGGCTGAGGCAGGAGGATCACAAGTTCAAGGCCAGAGAGATCCTTCACAACTTATAAAGACCCTGCCACAAAATAAAAAATAAAAACAGGCTTGAGGGTACATCTCTGTGGTGGAACAATTGCTTGGCAGGCATAAGGCACTAAGTTTAACCCTCCAGTATTGAAAAAAGGGAGGTGTTCATCTTTTTATTGATTTGGAAGAGCACTTTACATGTTAAGACTATTAGCATTTGTACTGTAGTATACAAATGGGATACTTTTTTCAGCTTTTCAATTGTCTCTTTACTTTTTTTAAGGTATATTCCTTTCCTCCTACGGAAAGTTAAATTTTTTTGTATGAACCCCATATGTCAGTGAGCTTTCTCAGAGCTATGCACTTATGTTTTGGGGCCATTCACCAGCTGATCCCACAAACCTGAAACTTTGGTTCCTCACCTACCTCAGTGAGATTTTTAAGCATTGTTCAATTTCTTCACCTGAAAAGTGGGCAACAACAGCACCACAAGGGTAGTCAACGATATAGCAGTGTATTGATTTTTTTGGAAATGCACACTAAAGTGTCATGATACAGTGGTTTATTCAGAACTGGTTTAAAATTGATGAATGTTGCCATGAAGGACCAATCCCTGGAGAAGGACATCACTATTTGGGAGAGTAGCAGGTCATCAAAGCACAGAAAACACTCAACTGCATGAATTGACACAGTGGCAGCTACAGTGGACTTAAACACAAAAAAGCTCCTATACCCGGCACAGAGTCAAGGGGTGTTTCATTCTATTGTGCCTATGGTCACTATGAATAGGGCCCAACTCCATGGCACCTAACAACAATAACAACAACAATGAAAAACGTGGATATGGTAAATGGGGTTAAACTGTTAAGAGTGTTGAATCCAAGTGACTGTAAATGAGTGTTCATTGTAATAATATTTATACCTTCCCATATTTTGAAAATTTTCATAATTAAAAAGTGTAAAAGAGAGAGAAAAGAGGAGGAGGAAGAGGAGAAGGAGGAGGAAGAGGAAGAGCTGCAGCAGTGTGGGCCAGTTGTGGAGCAAGTGAGTTCTTCATTGTGTCTGTTCTCCTCCCTTTCAGTGCCACTAATGGCCTGTCCCCTTGGCCCGGTAGAGGTCCAGGTTCGAGGTTCAATCCACTGCGGAAGTAATCTCAAAACAATCAGCCATTGAAAACTCTACGAGGGTCGCAATGAGTCAGACCCAATTCTACAGCACCTAACAACAACATTCCAAAGCAGATGTTAACTGCGCAGCCTTCAACACGGACCTGCAAGCACCCAGATTTCTTCCCTCTGAGTTTATGTGTGTCATCAGGTCAATGGAGTCCTCCCCCAGTGATCTAGAGGGAAGAACATGGCAAAACGTTTAGGGAAAGCTTATATGGATCAGTCATGGATGTGACCTATGTCATTCCTGGCCACCTTCCACAGGTCAGGGTTCAGTCCATACACACAGCAAGCTGGAAGAGAGTCTGGGAATTCATATGTGATAACAAGAGAAAGGAAACAGGCTTTGAGGAACAGAGAGAAGTCTCTGACACAATGTTGTTGTTGTTGTTGTTGTTAGGTATCCTTGAGTAGGTTCTGATTCATAGCGACCCTACGTATAAGAGACCGAAACACTCCCCAACTTGGTGCCATGTCTAGCACTATTGTCAGTGCTTCTCTGCTACTCACAGGGTTTTCGACAGTGGATTGTTTTGGGAGTAGGCTGCCAGGTCCTTCTCCAAGTCACAGTATTCCCAGGTGGTCTCCCATCCAAGGACTAACCAGGCCTACCTTAATTAACTTCTGAGATCTGAGGATATCAGATGTCGGGGTGATATGGATGTAGGTGCCACAATTTTACACAATTTAAATGTAAGATGAGAAGTTAGGTTTGTTGTTAGGTGCCGTCAACTTGGATGTGACTCATAGCGACCCTATGTACAGCAGGACAAAACACTACCCAATGTTGTGCCATGCACATGATCTTTTTCTATTGAGCCCATTGTTGTAGACACTATGTTTCTTTTCATTTTGAGTTGTTCTACATCAACAAAAGAAGGTCCTAAAGGCTTTGCTCCATTCTCACCATTAAGGTTGACTCTAAGGAGGGGGCTGGAATTTAGCTCATTTGATAGAGCGCAGCTCTGAAGTCTCTGAGGCCTGGGGTTCCATTCCCAGCACTGCAAAACTGGGAGAAGGAGGTGGCAGTCCACTCCCAAGGCAATCCTGAAACAGTCAGTCATTGAAAACCCTTTGAGGGTCACTACAAGTCAGACACGACTCAATGGCACCTAACAACAACAACTACTACTTTAAGGAGGCAATTCTTCCCCAGGCATTCCTTGAATGCCTTCCAGCCTGTGGGGCTCATTTTCTGGCACTATATTTGACAGTGCTTCTCTGCTATTCATAGAGTTTTCAATGGTTAATTGTTTCAGGAGTGGGCTGCCAGGTCCTTCTCCCTAGTCTGTCTTAGTCTGGAAACTCAGCTGAAACCTGTCCATCATGGGTGGCCCTGCTGGTGTCTGAAATACCCATGGTATAGCTTTCAGCATCACAGCAACACACAAGCCCCCATGCATGACAAGCTGACAGACACAGGCAGGGAGAAGTGAGGAGTCCTTATCAACTGAAATTTGGGGGCAGGGTGGAATAAGTCATCCCCACTTCCTCCATTGTCATTAATTAGCTTCAGCTATATATTTTGACCTTTCACTTGAGATATTTGTTTGGCATTTTTGTCTTGTTTTGTTTTCTTTTTTGTATCACTTGAGGTTACTTTTCTCTACATGGTGAACTCAAATATTCCCCACGCTGACTATCTAAATAATATAAGAAAGTTGTAATTTTAAACGTTCACGTGGAAGTGGAGGCACCAACATATATCAAATTTCCACACATACAAGCCCTCTCAATATGTTTCTCCAGTGTTCTATTTGTTTGATTTTCCCTCATTACCACAATGCTTTTATGACAATAAGGCCTGGTACTATAATAACATCACGTCCTCCACAGCAGATCTCAGGAAAATTGTGTCATTCTCTCTGGATTGCAAAATTTCTAGACTGGCTCTTGTTATGACATCATTCTATTCATACAGTCAGCACCGAAGCAGGCCTGAGGTAACCCCGTGGTTTTCAGGCTGTAGTGTGAGTATATGTCATCTGGGAAAAGCGTGGATGCTCTTACTAAGTCATGGCCATGACAGCTGGGATAAAAGTTTGCTTTGCCAGTGAAACAGGTTCACCTTCCCCTGGATGATATATTTTCAGAATTTTCAGCAACACCCAATTTCCTTCTTCATCTGGCCCCAGCCTATGTTTCTAGTCTTTCGGCCAGAGATCTCATTATATTCATTACCTCCTCAACAAAACAAAGGTCCTTACGACTGGGTCAGCACACAACTTCACAATAAATGGAGAGAAGATTGAGGTTGTCCAAGATTTTGCTTTGCTTGGCTCTATAATCAACACCCATGGAAGAGGCAGTCAGGAAATCAAAAGATGCATTGCTCTAGGAAAAACTGTGGCAAAAGATCTCTTCAGAATATTGAAAAGTAAAGATGTCACATTGAAGAAGAAGGTCTGACTCATACCATGGTATTTTCAGTCGCATCATATGGTTCTGAAAGCTGGACATTGAACAAGGGAGACAGGAGATGAATTGATACTTTTGAATTATGGTGCTGGAGATGTCTATTGGATATACCATGGACTGCCAAAAGAACCAACAGATCTATCCTAGAAGAAGTGCAACCAGAGTGCTCTTTGGAAGCAAGAATGGCCAGACTGCATCCTACATATTTTGGACATGTAGTCAGGAGAGACCAATCCCTAGAGAAAGACACCACGTTTGGGAGAGTGGTAGGTCAACGAAAAAAAGGAAAACACTCCACCAGATGGATTGGCACAGTGTCTGCAACAATGGGCTTAAATATAAGTAAGATCATCTGCCTGGCACAGAATGGGGAAGTGTTTCAGTCTGCTGTACATAGGGTTGCTATGAGTCGGACTCGACTCAACAGCACCTAACAACAACAACAGTCCCTTATTTTACAACAGTAAAAACCAAACACTTAATTTACCCAGATTACTCAGCAGGGTCTTGAACAGTTCAGGACCAGAACTCAAATCTCTCTACTTTACATCCGCTGCACTTTCTACGACCATCAACTAGGACCCTGACGGAAACCTGGTCTCTCTCCATCTCAGCTCGTCACTTCTGAGCACTGGAGAAATCTCACGTCAGCAGTGGTAGGTTGTGAGTCGAGGGGGTGAGGCCTGTTACTCCTCTCCCTTGTCCTTCTGAGTGATTCCCGGTTCTAGGAAACACATGGAGACACACACAGGCAGGTGCTTTAGCCTCTCTTCCTTCTCCAGGCTGTGGGGATGAGAATGATGACTGGCTGTGTCTGAACATCTGCCTGTAAAGCCCGCAACACTTTACACAAAAATCTTTACACTTTACACAAAAAGTAAAGATCTCATTTTCATGTTAGCAAGCACCAAGCACAGTCCCTTTATTCTCCTGCCTTATGTCCATTCTTCTGTATATGTCTTAGAAAAATGGGTTTGTTGTTGTTGTTGTTAGGTGCCGTCGAGTCAAGTCTGACTCATAGCAACCCTATGTATAGCAGGTCGAAACACTTCCCAATTCTGGGCCAGGCACACGATCTTATTTACGGGTACAGAGTGAAATACACTCAGGACTCACATGACTGATATCCCAGTTGACAACATAGTTTCTGTCATGGAATGACATCTTTGCACAGTTACAAATAGTCTGGAACTTCCAAGGATGGGTAAGACTGAGCTGAAAAATTGATTTGGTATCTCTACCCTCATGTCTCTTAAAAGTTCTAGAGAAGTTCCTGCCTGATTATTTGCAAAAGGAAGTATATATGGAAATCTTGAAAATACATGGCCCCTTTCTATGCTCCTGAGAATCTTCAGTTGCTCTGGATAAAAATTCCAACTACCCATCCCCAGGTGTTCATTGGGTAAAGATAAAAGAAGCCAGGCACAAGAAATGGAAGCAGAGAGGTGCAAAGCCAGATAAAAATTAGATTTGTGGGTCTTTGTTTTGCTTGGGTTATCGTTTTCACTAAGATCAGAAGTGATGTATTTTTGTCTCCTTTCTAGAGAAATAAAATGTGCTCGGAGGAAATGGCGCTCCGCATGGAGACTTCGCATGTTGCTCCTGATTCCAGGAGGTATTTCTCAAGGTGTGTTTTAACCTTTTCAGGTGAGAAGGGGAATGGTTTGGGGCCAGTAACAGTTGCTGACATTCAAGTGTTATTCTTTTTGGTGACTTAAATTTAGCATCTTTCAATGTAGGGCCTTAAAATTCCTTCCAGGGCAGAAATCTGCTGGGTTCTGGTCTGTGAAGGCTGTGACCTGCCTGAGGACGATGCTAAAGAGAAGCCACCCAGCGGCAGGTGCAGGCCAGTGATCTGGGGCTCTATAGAGGTGGCATCGCCAGCATCTGACCCTAGTTTTAGGAGTTTCTGCCTTCTAGCTGTTCTGCAGGATAGCCAACTTGGTGCCTGAATACATTCCTCTGAATTAAAAGTCTAAAATTAAATACATTTTTATACTTATTGCTTTTCTGATGCTGCAGCCACATACATATGTAGATTCGTTTTTAATAATTCCTTTTAGAGAGAGGCCAAGCAAGCTTTTCTCAGCACTTCCTTGAGAGCCAACTTAAAGCCTGATTTCTCTATCGTGCTTGGTGCCAGGAATGTAGAAGCTGCTCAGGCTTGGTGGTGACTGGTTGTCTGTATTCCAGAATATTTGTAACAGGAATAGAACCCCCATCTGTCTAAAGTGGCTTGGATGTCATTCAGCAGATACACAATTTAAGGGTCACGCACCCCACACTTTCTTTTTCTTCTGTGTCAACCAGTGTCTCCAAATCTGAGCAAGGCCATGGCAAAGCAGAGACCGGGAACTTTTGAATCAGAAAATTGGAGTCTGAAGTCTGAAGTTATCACCCATTATCTGGAACAGCTTGGGAGAATTACGAATTTTTCTGAACTTCTTTTCCTTAAGAGTAGAGTTGCCAGAAGAAGGAGGTGTCAGTGTGTACAGAGTGTTGATGGAGGGGGATTTGTAAATCATATTTTCTCCACACTCTCCAGCCCAAATTCAAGAAGTGATGAATGTCAAGGTCAGAGGTAGAGGTCAGTGTAAATAGTAGAATAAACAAAACCCGGCTGATCTACTCTACCCATTCATTCCATTTGTTCATTCACTCACTCAGTGCACACTGAGTGTCTTGGTAACAAGCTGAGAGAGAGAATCAGAGATGAGGAAGACCGAGACCCTGATACCCTTGGAGAAAGTGGGGGGCAGATGCCTCTCAGCAGTGAAGTATAAGCTCAGAGGGCCCAGTGCTGAGCAAATCAGGAGCAAATTAGGACTGGGGTAGCAAAGCCATTGATGCTGGTCAGCATCCTCTGGACCAGCTCTGGGCTCCAGACCCCTCTGCCTCCTGGTGACAACCCAGGAGCACTGTGTTGCTGGCTGACGCATACAGGGTTCTAAGCTGAAAGAGGTGTGGTCCACCCTGGCTTACTGAGGGATTGTGGAAATGGCTGAGACTTCCTTCCCTTTGGCATATTCCTCTTCAAAAGCTTTTTGAGAGCAGTCTGAGACGACCTCAGAGTAAAGCTGGAGGAAGCCTGCTGGTCTGCATGAAATATATTTGTCTCTCCTGGCAGGCTGAGGTTCGGTGGGGGAAGGTGTGTGGGCTGTGTGCTTTTGCTGGCGATGCGGCAAATGTTTACTTTTGTGTGAATTCACAGGAAAAAAAAAATGTGGCCTTTTACTCTGGGTGCCCTCATTGACAGCACTCGTTAAAAGCTGTCTGTTCTCAGAGTCATAATTTTTGCCTCAGACCAGTTAAAATGTAAGTAGAAGTAAAGTATATCATGAGTTGTTTATAAAGGAAAAGATGTCACAAGAAGAATATCAGCATCTATTGTTTTTCTTCATTATTTACCTGGACCCTCAGCATAACTGCATAAGGTAGCTTATGGTGACTGTCATCTTGGTTTTAAGGAAAACTTGGATTTGAGAGGTAAAGACTTCATCCAAGGTCACCTACATAGGAAAGGGCAAACCTGTGTCTGAATCACTTCTGATCCCACAAAGCACACAGCGTTTTTCTGCCATGGCGCCTATGGTATACAATAAGAATAAAATATGTGGGTAATGTATGTGACGTGATTTACAGGACAAGTATTTCAAAGTGCCACTGAAGCCCAACCCTCGGGGCCAATCATTTTGCTAGGGAGGCCATAACATGCTTTGTAAGTCAACCACCTCATGTCGAGGCAAGAAAAAGAAGCCAAGAGAGGCTGTTCTTGCTGGAGGGAGTAAATGGCAAAGTTAAGACAGAACCAAGTGCGTACGCAGCGCTTTCCCTACAAATAACAACCTGTCGTCTCACTATGTCCCAAAGTGGTAGAATCCCCTAGCAGCCAAGAATAATTTATGGGCTAACTAGAAAGGAAAAAAGACCAAAGCTTAGCAGTGCTGGGGGGGCATTGGCTCCCAAGCTAGTCGGCTTACTCAGGACTAGTCAGTTAGGTGTCATGGAGTTGGATCCAACTCATAGTGACCCTAAGTACAGCAGAATGAAACAACACCACAACGTTGTGCCTTGCACACAATCTGTTTATGTTTGAGCCTATTGTTGCAGCCACTATCTTTCTTCTCATTTTGAGTCATGCCACATCAGCAAAAGGAAGTCCAAGGGGCTTTACTCCATTCCCATCCTTAAGGTTGACTCTACTTTGAGGAGGCAACTCTTCCCTAGTCCTTTCTTGAACGTCATCCAGTCTGGGGGACTCACTTTCTGGCACTCTATTTGACAGTGCTTCTCTGCTATTCATAGGGTTCTCAATGGCTCATTGTTTCAGGAGGGGGCTGACAGGTCCTTCTTCCTTGTCTGTCTTAGTCTGGAAGCTCAGTTGAAACCTGTCCACACTGGGTGGCTCTGCTGGTATCTGAAACATTGGTGGCATAGATTCCAGTATCCCAGCAACACGCCAGCCCCCACAGCATGGTAAGCTGACATAGGACTACTTGTTCCTGGATGGCAGTTGCCCCCTGCCTT
The DNA here is from genome assembly GCA_007922755.1 of Pedetes capensis. Classification (NCBI taxonomy): domain Eukaryota; kingdom Metazoa; phylum Chordata; class Mammalia; order Rodentia; family Pedetidae; genus Pedetes; species Pedetes capensis. The sequence goes on along the minus strand of VMDO01002771.1, from coordinate 81,016 downwards.
GGCTCAAGTGTGCAGTTAGACATTGGGTGTGGTTGTAAGCAGATGATGTGCTAAAGGAGCTCATCTGTCTCTAAGGGAAGAGCAGGGTGAGGGAGTAGGGTGGCCTGGAGGGGGCGGGGAGGGTGTCCAGTGCTGGCAGACATGTAGCTCAGCACTGACCCAGGTACTTCCTGTACCCATTGTGTGTCTGAGCGCTGTAGTCATAGCCTGATGTATGACCAAACTACTCCAAAATTTTGTGGCAGGAGACCACCTTTTTATGATCATGAATCATGTGGGTGAGGAATTCAGACAAGGCATAACAGGGAGGACTCTGCTCCACCCCATGATGTCTGAGGCCTCAGCTGGGATGACTCAAAAGGCTCGTGGCTGGTTTGACTTCCTTGTCTCCGCCTGATCTCTGCAGTGGTCAGCTGGGGCTTCCTCACAGCTTGCAAGGGTCAGCAGAGTGACATATTTTACGTGGAATCTCAGGGTTCCAAAGCACTAAGACAGAAACCATCAGTCCCTTCAAAGGCTAGCTCCAGATCACATTTCCTGTGACAGCTATCATGGGCCAGGCCAGATTCAAGCACAGGGGAGATGGACACCAGCCTTCAGTGAGAGGAGTGTCAGAGAGGGACCATCTTTAACCCACCATACCATGCCAGGAGAAGGAAACATGAAGAAAACCATTTCTGTTCCATTCTCAGTTCTGGTAAAAACCTAGGCTTGACCAATCCAGCAAAAGGAAATAAAAGGAACATAAAGACCTCTTAACTCAAGGGATTTGGGGATTCCTAAGGCAATTAAGCCTACAGCTGTAGCCCTGTGGCATCTGATCCTTGGAAACTAAGCAGGGTCAGGCCTGGTTAGTTCTTGGATGAGAGACCACCTGAGAACACCAGGTGCTATAGGCCAGGGAGAAGGACTCGGCAACCCAGTCCCAAAAATCAATTCGCCATTGAAAACTCTATGAACAGCAGAGAAGCACTGACAATAGTGTTTCTCCTGTTGTACGCAGGGTTGCTATGAGTCGGATACCAACTCGACGGCACCTAACAACAACAACGACAAGGCAATTAATCCCCATATATCTATCAACTTGTTGCACTGTGGGGGTTTGTGTGCTTCTGTGATGCTGAAAGCTGTGCCACGTTCTGTTGTACATAGGGTTGTTCTGAGTCGGACTCAACTCGACGGCACCTAAGCACAACAGCAACAATTACCTGGATAAAAATGACAGATAAAAAAGATGATTTAGTGGGAAGAATTGGCAGGGAGAGATCTCATCTCTTTGTGACAAAATTATGCTGATGAGCATCAAAGCAGTTGGAATTTGAAGCAGAGGCACTCCTCAGTATGGACCCCTCTCTTCTTGATTTTCTTTTGCCTCCCTAAATTCTCTGGCTTGTGCAGAGGGGCAATCCTAGGATGCTCCTGGGGTTCCCAGTCAATTCCTGGATTCACCCTTGTTCTAATCACTTACAGCATCGTTTCCAATCCACCCCTGGGGGTGCCTGCATGGTCTATTTCTGTAACTCTTAATCTATCAAAAGCCTTGCAGACTCTAAAATGCCACGTGAAAAGCAAGGAAGAAAGATGTACAAATGATGGCCAAGAGCGAGGCCACAGACCTCTCAGAAGAAGCCCCACAAATGAAAAATTACAGCTCATCTTCAGAGCCAATTGTCTGGGCAGGATTCGGTGGCTAAGAGAGAGGTGTTTGAAGAAGGTAGTATAATACACACAGTGGCACTAATAAAAATGTTACCAAGTCATTTTAAGATCAGGGCTGACATTCCACACCTCACCTTATATCCCTCGCAGAGTGAAATTCCCTTTACAAATTTCCCAAGTACGGAAGTGAACTGCAATAGTTCCCCCTACCTTCTCTTTTATTATTGAAACTGGGGACAGCACAATGTGCCGATTACATTAATAATCAAGCAGTAGTCAGTCTGCTTTATGGGCAGGAGAGCTAATTTTTCAGGTTCAAGTTCATTCCTACTATCCAGTAAAATGCCTTACCCTAGCTCTCACCGCTCGGCTTTGCTGCTGTTGCTGCTGCCTTTAAGGTGTACATTGATGAGGTATTGTATCTGTTGGGCTGGGATTTAGCTCAGTTGGTAGAGCACTGCGCTGCAGTCTCTGAGGTCCCAAGTTCAATTCCCAGCACCTCAAAAATGGGAGAAGGGCCTGACAACCCACCCCCAAGGCAATCCCAAAGCAGTCAGCCATTGAAAACCCTATGAGGGTCACTATGAGTCATACCAACTAGACGGCACCTAACAATAACATTGTATCTATTATCTATTGCTGCATAACAAACCACCCCAAACGTAACTGCTCAAAGCAACAATCATTTATTTTGTTCACAAATCTGAAATTTGGGCTGGGCTTCAAAGAGATGGCTTATCTGTGCCTTATGTAGCATGCGCTCCAGTAGCCTGGCTGGAGATTGGATGATATACTTTCAAGATGGCCCAGGGCTACAGTTTGGATGTTAAATGCCCCCCAAAGGCCCATGTGTTAGTGGCTTGGTCCACAGAATGGCATTATTGGGGGATTGGGCCTTCTGGGAGAAGGGCCTGCCCCCAAAGGGGACTGTGGGTCTTAGTTTCTTCCTTGCGCTCTTGTTTATTCCCTGGCTGGTGCATAAGAAGTTTTTCTCCACCTCACCCTCATGCCATGGTTCACTGACCTATCCCAGGCCCACAGAATGGGGCCCAAAGGGACCTTCATAAGTTAATTATTGGAAGTATGTCACTGTAGTGACAGAAAACTGACCAACACCCTCACTCACACAATGGCCAAATTGATGCTGCCTGTCAGGTGGGAGTTTAGCTGGGGCCACGGGTTTGGATGTATTTTGGACATGTAGTCAGGAGGGACCAATCCCTGGAGAAAGACATCATGTTTAGGAGAGTGGCAGGTCAACAAAAAAAAAGGAAAACCCTCCACAAGATGGATTGACACAGTGTCTGCAACAGTGGGCTTAAACATAAGATCGTGTGCCTGGCATAGAAGCAGAGAGCGTTTCGATCTGCTCTACATGGGGTGGCTATGAGTCGGACCCTACTTGAGGGCACCTAATAACAACAATGGGTTGGGGGAGTGGCTGCCTCTCCACATGGCCTCTCTACAAGCTGCTTGAGTTTTGCTTTTGAGTTTCATAGAGAGAGTGTCCCAAAAGAACCAGACAGAAGTGTGTGACCATTTTGTGACCTATTCTTAGAAATCAGAATGTCTCATCTGCTGTTCTCTGTCGGTTAAAGGAGTCACATTTCTACCTGGGTTCAGGAAGGGTAGACACAGACCCTTTCTCTTAACGAAGGAATGCCAAGTTCTAAGAAGAGCGTGTGAGATGGGAGAGATTGTTGCAGCCAGTTGGGGAGAACATGGTCTGCCATAAAAGTTGAAATAGTGGCTAACTCTGAGCCAACCTCCATTTTGCTGAGTTGTACTTTCAGAATACATCCAGAGTACCACCACTTCTCATCAATTCCTCTGCCACCATGTTATTCCAAGATACCAGCGTCCCTTGCCTGAATTATTGCAAAAGCCTAGCCGTGCATCTGCCAACTTCAACCCTTCCCCCTCTCTGCTCCCTTGAAATCCTCAACACAGCAGCCAGAATAATCCTGTTAAAATGTAAGTTAGATAATATACTTCCTCTGCTCAAAACACTACAATGAATTATCATCTCAGGCAGAACAAAAGCCAGAGTTCTTAATATTCTAACTGTTGTCTGTGCCTTTGTGGGTAGCTATAATAGATTCAGTTTCATTGTTAGATAATATTCTATTGTAAGAAAATAACTCATTTTATTAATCCATTCTTTAATCTATGACTACTTAGGGCCCTTTTATTTGTTTTGCTATCATAAATAATGCTGCCATAACAAGAAATGCTAAGAGAAATTCTTCAGGATTGTAGGAAATTACGTAAGACGTAAATTCAGAAATACAGGAAGGAATGAATAACTCTTACCTTTATGATCAATTGATTTTCAACAAGGGCACCAAGAAAATTCAATGGGGAAAAGCTGTCTTTTCAGTGAATAGAGTTGGGACAATTGCATATTTACATGTAAAAGGTTGAAGGTGGAATCTACTTCCTACCATATATAAAAATTAACTCAGAGTGAATTATTGACCTAAAATGAAAAGCTAAAACTATAAAATGCTTAGAAGTAAACCTAGAGTCCAATGGAAAAATAAAATCTCTGAATGGACCTTCTCCAATGAGGATATTCAAATGGCTAATAATCACATAAAAAATGCTCAATATCATTAGTCATTGTTGTTATTGTTAGGTGCCGTCCAGTCAGTATCTGACTCATAGCCGCCCTATGTACAACAGGTGAAAGAGTATTGTTAGTGCTTCTCTGCTATTCATGGGGTTTTCAATGGCTGATTGTTTTTTTGGGAGTGGGTTACAGGGTCCTTCTCCTAAGCCTAAAGCACCTGGTATTCCCAGGTGGTCTCTCATCCAAGGACTAACCAGGTCCCACCCTGCTTAGCTTCTGAGATCTGATGGGATCAGACGCCACAGGGCTACAGCTGCAGGCTCATTAGTCATTAGAGAACTGTAAATTAAAACTACAAAGAGATACCACTTCACACACACTTTTTGTTATCAGGTGGTGTTGAGTCAGGACTGACTCATAGAGACACTTTGTATAACAGAACCAAACACTCCCTGACACTGTGCTATGCCCAGCACTGTGTCGATACTTGTCTACTCTTCATAGAGTTTTCCATGGCTGATTGTTTCAGTATTGTTTTCGAAACGGGTTGCCACGTCCTTCTCCCATTTTTGCGGTGCTGGGGATGGAAGCCAGGGCCTTAGAGAGCACAGAACAGCACTCTCCCAACTGTGCTAAACCTGAGCCCCTCACACGCACTAAGATGGCTAAAATAAAAGAGACAGACAATTAGGAGTGAGGTCAGAATATGAAAAATTGCTAGTGGACTTGTAAAATGGTGGTGTCACTTTGGAAAACAATTTGGCAGTTTCTCAATAATTCAACATAGAATGCCATGTAACCCACATTTCAATGCTTACTTTGAGTGGCCTTGGTAAATCACCTTATCATGAACATTATTTTGCTCATGTATAAAGCAAGAACATTGTCTGCTTGTTGATAATTTACATTTTTAAATTCAAATAACAGTATAAGCCAAACCTTTGGCTTTACAAAAATAGCTGTAAGAAAATGGTCAAGTCACAGATGGGGAGAGAATATTTGCAATATAGCACATAAATCTGAAAATGGCCCATATAAATAAAATTATGACAATATAAAGACAAATAATCCAATTTAAAATGGGAAAAAGATTTGGAAATGTCACAAAATAAAACATATGTGTGTGTACTCATATATATAAATTCAATAGGCAAATGAAACGATGCTCAAAATCATTAATCATTAAGGAGATGCATATTAAACCACAGAGACATAACTCTTTGCACCCAACTAGGATACCTAACATTAGAAATACTAATGATATCAAGTGTAATAATTCAAAATCTTATACATTGCTTATGGAAGTGTAAGATGGCAAAATCACACTGAAGAACAATGGCAAATGTTTTAATAAAATTAAGCATATATTTACTTAATATCCCAGCAATTGCATTTCTAAGTATTTGCCTAAGAGCAATGAAAACACACATTTCCAAAAAAAAGACTTATAAAAGAATATTCATAGTAGATTTATCTGTAATTAAATAATCTCAAATGCAAACAACATAATGACCATCATTGAGGGTGATATATTTATATAGTGGAAAGTTAATTAGTAATAAAAATGAGCAAACTACTGATACCTGCAAAAATATGGATGAATCTCAAAAACAGTATATTAAGGTTAAGAAACCAACACACTGATATCCTTTCTATGAAATCTAGAACAGGGAAAACTAATCTGTGGTGATAGAAACCAGACCAATGGTTGCTTGAAGGAAGGGAATAACTCCAAAGGGTACAGGGGAATTTTCTGGGGTGAGGTAAATATTCTGTATTTTTATGGCAGAGTTGGTAACAGAGGTATACACATTTATTAAAATTAATTGAACTTTATAATTAAAATTTGTGCATTTTTATATGCACACTATTCTTTAATAATTTGTTTTATCTTTAATAATTCTTTGATAATTTATTTTTTAAATAGTGTTTCTAGTTGTGTATGTACGAGCCATTTTTGTACATGCACTTTTTTTTTGCATTTTTGCAGTGCTGGGGATCAATCCCAGGGCCTCAAGCATGCTGAGCACACATTCTACCACTGAGCCACATCCCAGCCCAGTACATGTGTATTTTTGTACATGTCATGTACATACATTTTTACACATCAAAGGTATATGCAGCATGTACCTAGGATTAGAAATCCTGTTTTAGGGTTTTCATGTTTTCAGTTTTACAAGACAATCTAAAATTGACCTTCAGAATGGCTTTACCATTATATACTTCCACTGGCAGCATATAAGAGTTCCTATTGATCCATATCATCACCAATCTAGTATATAAAAAATCATACCTCATTATGGTTTTTGTTTCCTTGTTTGAAACAGAGTCTCATTACTTATCCCAGGTTGACTTGAACTTACTATATAACCCAGAGTGGCCTTTAACTCATGATCCCCTTGCCTCAGCCTCCCAAGGAATGAGGTTACCAGGATGCACCATGATGCCCAGCTTCGTTATAATCTTGAATTAAGTTTTTCTGATTACTAATAAGATTGAGCATTTTCTCCTCCCATCATTAGCTGTTTGAATTTTCTCTTTGAGATTTCAGTTTAACTCTTCTACTCATTTGTCTGCTTTTTTCCCATTGATTTGTAGAAGTTCAACATATGTCCCAGAATCTAGGGCTTTGTGCATTGCATGTGTCAAAAATATCTCCTTTCTGTCACTTGCCTCTTTACACCTTTAATGATGTCTTTTGATGAACAGAAACTCTTAGACTTAATGTGGGGTGTTTCTTTTGTGTGTGTGTGTGTGTGTGTGTGTGTGTGTGTGTGTGTTTAAGATATCTTCTTTGAGAAAACTTTTCATACACTAAAGTTATAAAGATAATCTCTATTTTCTTCTGAAAGTTTTAACATTTCAATTTTTGTACTGTGTCTTTCAATAGGGAAAGGAGACAAACTGATCCAGAACAGTGTCTCCCAACAGGTCTGTTCTTGAGATGTTTATGAATATACTCACGAGTGTTATATGGGTCCAATTAGCTTACAAAACACTTCATTCAATGTTTTTTTAAAAAACCATATCATTTTGTTTGTTTGTTTTGAGATAAGGCCTCTCTGTGTAGCCCAGTCTGGCCTAGAACTTGCTATGTGGACCAGGGTGGCCTTCAACTCATGTGTCTCCTCCTGCCTCAGCCTCCCCAGTGCTGGGATCATAGATGTGACCACCACACCCAGCTTGAGGTTTAATAAACTACTGTGTGTTAGCTTTCTCCAACTGGGACATATAACAGAAAAAGTTTCCCATATGTTAGACCTGAGACTGTCTTCCAGGGTATCTCAGCGGCTTTGGTAAAGTTCTATGAAATAAATTTTACTCTAGCCCACCCTGCCATTGTAACCTGAAAGTAATAATAGACAACAGGCTTAAAAAATGAGAGCGGTTATATTCTAGTTAAACTTTAAAGATGCCAGAATTAGAATTTCATATACAGTTATATGGCACATACTATTCTGGTCAATAATTCATTGTTGTTGTTGTTGTTGTTAGGTGCGTCGAGTCGGTATCCGACTCATAGCGACCCTCATAGGGTTTTCTATGGCTGACTGTTTCAGGATTGCCTTGGGAGTGGATTGCCAGGTCCTTCTCCCATTTTTGCGGTGCTGGGAATTGAACTTGGGGCCTCAGAGACTGCAGCACAGCGCTCTACCCACTGAGCTAAATAATAATAGACAACATATACAAAGGTGGTCCCCCAAGATTATATGGCCTTGTAAAGGGGTAAACACACTTTATGCCATTTGCATAATGACAAAATTCACTAAGACATTTCTTGCAATGTGTTCCCATTGGTGTCCAATTGTAGTTTTTACATGATTAAATACTCTTCTTTTGATTGTTTTTCATGCTTTTAATAGTATAAAAGTATTCTTAGCTCTTGGGCTATACAAAAACAACCAGCAGCTTGGATTTTGGAACTTTTTGTTGTTAGATGCCATTGAGTTGAGTTTAACTCCTAGTGACCCTATGTACAACAGAACAAAACCCTACCTAACACTATGCCATGCACACCATCTTTTTATGTGTGAGCCCATTGTTGCAGCCACTATGTTTCTTCTTATTTTGAGTCATGCCACAGCAGCACCTAGAGGTCCCTGGGGCTTTACTCCATTCTCTTCATTAAGGTCAACACTACTTTGAGGACGAAACTCTTCCCTAATAGCCTTTTGAATGCCTTCCAGCCCGGAAGGCTCATTTTCCAGCACAATATATGACAGTGCTTCTCTGCTGTTCATAGGGTTTTCAACGGCTAATTGTTTCTGGAGTGGGTTAGCCATGTCCTTCTCCCTAGTCTGTCTTAGTCTGGAAGCTCAGCTGAAACTTGTCCACCCATGGCCCGGCTGGTATCTATGAAGCCAACGGTGTAGCTTTCAGCATCACAGCAACATGCAAGCCCCTGCAGCATGACAAGATGACAGACACGTGGGGGATTTTTAGTTTTTGGGCTGCACAAAAACTTCCAGCAGTTAGGATTCTGGAATTTAGGGCACTACAAAAGAGGGACTGGCCTCCGGGTGGGAGGCCTGCAGCTCAGAAGCATCCATGTTTGGGGAGGAGCAGGAATGGTAGTGGAGGATGGCCTTACTGCCCTCAGAATCCTGCCCAGAGCCTGACACTGTTGTAAAGTGTAACTTATGTGTGATGGTTAGTCTTCATTGTCAACTTGACTAGATTTAGAATCACTTAGACAATGGTGAGACACACCTCTAGGGGTTCTGTGAGGGTGTTTTCAGAGAGGATTAACTGAAGTGGAAAGACCTAGCCTGACAACAGGTGGCCTGGGGGCCTGAAATGAAATAAGAGGGGAAAGGAGAAAGCCAGGGAGCACCTGCATTCTCCCTTTCCCTGCTTTCTGGTTGGCCATGCTGTGAACTGCTCTGCTCCAGCCTGCCCTCCCCACCATGGACTGAGCCCATGAAACTGGGAGCTAGAATGAATCTTTCCTCATTTAAGTAGTTCCTATCAAGTATTTTGACCACAGAGATGTTATAGCTAATTAACACATTGCAAGAGCTACAGTTCATCTTGGCTTCTTATTTATAGTTGTTAGATGCTGTCGAATCATGTCCAACTCAGAGCATCTGTATGTACAACAGAACAAAATACTCCCTGACAGTGTGACGTGCCTGGCACTATGTCAGTGTTTCTCTGTTATTCATAGTTTTCAATGCCAGGTTGTTTCAGGATTGTTTTGGGAGTGGCTTGCCAGGTCCTTCTCCCATCCAAGGGTAAATACAGTAGTTTAAATGGTATTCTCTTCACATGTTCAGTAGGCATTTTTTAAGAGATTTTTTTCATTTTGAAAAAGCAGCCAATATTCATGGAAAATACTTTCTGAAAGACAAGCACAGAAATGAAAAGCAAAAGAAAAGAAAAGAAAACAGAGAAGAAAAAAGGAAAGAAAAACCATTTTAGTCTACCATGCAGAGATATCAACAGGTGTTATGTTGGTGGTTAACTTCAAAGTCTTTTAATGCACATTTAATGCACCTTATTCCATTATTATATACTGCTTCAAAATAGAATTTGTTTCCACTAAAGATACAATTTTCCAATGATGGGTTAAACCCCATTTGGCCTAAATTGGTATTTCCCAAAGTTTACTCCATGGAACACTATTTCCGTTGACAGTTCACAGACATCTGGAACATATGGGAGGAGAATTGTAGTTAAATGCATTTTGGAAATGGGAAATGCTGTTTTAAATATAGTTAAATGCTTTTTTTAATCTCAGGGATTCAAGAGTCTTTAATAGGTTGGTGGGGCTGTAAATACTAGGATGAGGACCAGAATATGTAATGCTTCCCAACTTGTTGCACCACAAAACTCTTTTCTTCTCTGAAGACCTCATAAAACTTTTGTTCTGCTACACCCAGTGGGAAATACCAGCCCAAATCATCAGGAGCGGAAATGGGTCCCTCACATTTCTCACAGATATGTAAGGTGTAATTTTCCCATTTCCAAAGCCCTTCTTCAACTTTTACTACAAATATATGACTTCGAAGAAAAAAACAGAACTTCTTTGAGGTTACTTTTGATATTGTTTTGTTTGAATCGATATGATTCCATGGGTAACATTTAACTTTAAGGAAAACAGTGGAAATATATTACTTGTTGAAAATAGGTGATCCACTGGGGAAAGTCGCCCATGTGGACAGTCTTTGAGATGAAAGTTTTGACAATTTTCAATAAAGCTTGCTTCATTGTCTAGTTATTTCCAGCCAAGGTCTACTCCATGCAGCACTACAGTCAAGAGTCAGGATATTCTAACCCTATGTCAAATTTCAATCTCAGATCTGCCACCAACACATTGGTGGCCCATGGCACAGAGCTGCCTCACACCCTAGCCACACAGGCATATACTTGGAGTTATTTTTATAGTGTCATGAACTTTGAGAGCAAAGTAGCTGATAGGCCAAGTTTCAGAAAGTTGGCCATTTACAGCCACCTCCCAAGATGCTTCTTCCAGGGCAAACGTGGTCAAAGCCAATTCACCCAGGAAAATGAATCCAACCCTGAGCGCATCTGTCCACAGGGAATCCTATGACACATCACAGCTGGAGAGCTGAGTTATGACCTGGAGAGTCAGTGAAGGGATGGGAAGAGTGGACAGGCAGAGCCAGATGGAGTTAGAGATATTCGCAGCGTCACCCAAGTAGGTATGTAACAAGGTGAAAGTGCAGAAACCCGAGTTGGGACCTCCAGGACCCTAATGCATGAGTCCCTACTGCCACATGGCTGTGGAACTTGGCTGTTCAAGGTTTTCCTTGCGTTATCCTGGCTACGTGGTTAAGATTCTTGTTTATATAATTTCCCTTGGTACTTTTATAATGAACTCACCCTCCACAACACTGAATAAGACTGTTCCATGCAATGAGAAAAGCCCAGTTCACATACAAGGAGACCAGAACTGGAAAAACGAGTCCATGTCTTTCTTGTTGTTGTTAGGTGCCATCAAGTCGGTATCTGAGTCATAGCAACTGTATGTACAACAGGTGAAACACTGTTGTCAGTGCTTCTCTGCTATTCATAGGGTTTTCAATGGCAGATTGATTTTTGGGAGTGGGTTGTCGGGTCCTTCTCTCAAGCCTACAGCACCTGGTGGTCCCAGGAGGTCTCCCATCCAAGTACTAACCAGGCCTGACCCTGCTTAGCTTCTGAGATCTGATGGGATCAGACGCCACGGGGTTACAGCTGCAGGCCTTCTTACTGATGCCTTACTACAGACAGTAGTGATGCTGTCCCGTTTGCCGAGGGAGAAAAGGAGAGACTCCTGATCTCAGCATCTCAGGAGCTGCAAGTACTTTGGGCAGGATTCCAGTGCTTCAAACTTTGGCATAAGGGTTGCATGGGGTGGATGGGCTTCAATATATCTATGAATCATCTAATAATGTAAGGAAGATGATTTGCCTGTGTATGTTTTTCTAGGGTGAGGTACCATTCATAACTCTCTCAATACCCTCTAGTATGTGCGTGACTCAAAACTGATTATAGATAGAAAGCAAACCTAGGCCTGTTTGGTTTTGATCCATGAACTTTTTCTGTAGATAAAAAATATTGATTCTCTTGTGTATTAGGAATTTTTAAAATAATTTCTCTGAATCCATTGTATACCTAAGTTTTATTTCTCTTGGATCTCTCCCAGCTTGACATTACTACTTTTATCTTAAAAGAGATGCAGTAGAAATATCTCTGTTTCTATTTGATGCATAAATAAATAGCACTAGAAAAATGCTCAGAGGGTCGAAATCTCATTTTAAGTTGGAAAGTGACATATTTTTCTGGCCTCACAGTGTCTCTGGGCTTGTTCTGCCTCCTTGGCTATTGCTTGATCTCACCCAGCAAATATAATTGCAAATTCCAGAGTATGTAGGAAGTAAAGGGGGGAGCTCATAAATAATGTGTAAAATAATGAAAATCCTTGAAAATGTCCCAAACACAGCAAAGGCTAAAATACAAAACTTTCTCATGTTAGTGTTGAAATAAACACAAAGAAGAGAGCTAATGGAGTCATTTTTTTAAACGAACACAAGAATGAAAATCACTGAAAATGCCCGAAATATGCAAGCTAAAAAAACAAACAAAAAAACCCCACTTTCTCACAAATGTGTTAAGATTTACCCATAACCATAGACATTTTTAATTGAATTTTTTCTGGTCTTGAAATAATGAATCCATATGCTGAGGCAGCAAAACAGTGTAAGAAGGTTATGACCTTAATTTAATAATGAGGAAAAGGAAATAGAATCAATGCCGCCAGTGGGTACTCAGGAAGATGGCAGCCCGAGGTGTCCTGGACACTGAGGATTCCTCTCTCAGGCCTATGGTTAGATCAATGACACATACATTCATTATGCTTGGTGTCCATTCGAGAGAGGTCAGATAGTAATGGGGGCAATGATTTGAGATGGCCAAATGAAAGTACAAGAACATATGGGAGCCTTCATGGTCCCTGACATCTTCCAGAAATGTCAACCCTTGGACCGCTTTCAAGTGATGGTTTCCAGAAATTATTTTTATTTTTCTTCTTTTGGATCAAGGACAGTGAGAGTTTTCATTTTTTACTGGAGTTCCATGCTCCAATTTCTGCCAATTAACTTTTTTTTAATGTTTTGAGAACAGGAGCAAATCGAAAATTTTCAAGAATTTTCTGTAAAAAAATAAAGTGGAGAATGGGTCACTTTAAAAAGCATTCACACATAGTTGCATAATGGAAAAAGCCAATGCTGTATTACTCTATACCCCACCAACATTTACCATCAAAGGGATAATTAATGAATTAACAAATTAATTAATTTACACTCAGTACCAATAATGAACTTATTGTTAAATTCTTTTGACAATGTGCATAGCAAAAATAATCTTGTCAAGAAACCCAAAACATATGACTCCAGTTTTTTTGCTTCTTTTAAAAAATTTTGAAATGCAACAAACGTTAAAATATGCATAAGACATCAATATACAGCATCACAAATGGTAGGAAAATGAATTCCTGTTACTCTATTCAGGTTAACCAAGAGAAGGCTCTTGTGTGCCCCTCCCTGTCCATATACCCCTCTTTCCCTGTGGATAATCCCTGTTCTATTTTGCTATTCATATCTTTGCTTTTCTTTATAGCTTTATTATCTAAGTGCACATTACTAAACAACATAGTTTAGTTGCTGCTGTTTGGAAGCATGCAGTGTTTACTTTGTTATACCCAGTTCAACATTCTTATTCCATATTGTGTCTTTAGGATTCATCTGTATTGCAGCAATTTGTCCATTTTCATCATTGCGTTGTATTCTATTGTGAGACTGTCTCTCAATTTCTTCATCCATTTTCCTGTTAATGGACGTTGGGTGGAACTTCGTGGCTGGAATGTTGCCCTGAACATTCTCATAGAAGTCTTTGGGAACATGTGACCATGCGTTACTGTGGGGCATATCACTAGGAATGGAATTGCTGGGTCATTAAAGTGTGTATATCTCCAGCTTTATAAAACACTATTCATTTCTTCCAAAGTAGTTACACCATGCTTGGGCTTTTCTATTTGTTATTGTAATGGTGTACTCAAATCATGTGGTTAAGGACCTCACCTGTTTTTGTTGTTGTTGTTTGTGGTTTTTTGTTTTGTTTTTTGTTTGTTTTCCTGGCAAGAATAGGTTGGTAAATTGGTCTGGGACTAACTCTGTTTGCCAACCCTTGTTTCCCTTGATTAAATTTTCCCCAGTGATACACTATGTTGGACATTGTTTCTCGTGCCTTTGCCATGATGGTAGAGTCATCTTTTTGTTTATCGACCTCTGTCCCGTAACAATACACCTATATGCAAGTTACACTTAGGGGACCCAGAAGAAAGCCAGTATCAAGGAAACAATTTGTAGAGGACATAATTTCCCTTGGGTTTGAAGCATCTATATGAAAGCTTCCGTGCTGGGTAGTACAATCTGGGTGTTTTTTTTTTTTTTCATTCTTTATTTTTTAAGGCTATTTCAGTGATGCCAATGCAACAGAATGATTTAACACAGTGAAATGCCAAACTGGGATTTAAAATACCCACATTTTCTTCTTGAAAGCTGGATCCCTGCAGGATACTTAGAAAATGGAGACGTCTTCATGGCCGTCTGTCACCTTGTGGCTCCAGAAATTGAAAGTTCATCATGTTCACGGATCAGCGCCATGTCTCCTGATTAATATTTTTAGTGTCTGCCTTATAAAGCAGGCACAAAATGAAGGGCTTATAAAAATAGCCCTTCTGAGTCTATTCAGACTCGATACACTCTGCTAAAATGAGTTGTTGATATCAGCATCTCTGGTCCTCTTGCTAGCCTCCCTCTGAATATAGAATGCACCTGTGTTTGATCCAGGCCCATCAAAGGTCTCCAAGGATTTAACCAGCCCTAGCCGTTTCTTCTGCAAAACTCTTATGGTGAACATTCTTTTATTCTTTCATCCAAGCACAGACTCTAATCATTCAAAGTTTGGAACCAGAATGTGATTTGTGGCTACATTCTGGTTCTGCTTACCTAAGCCCCAGGCAGTAAGGGGATTTCATAGAAAATGAAGTAAGTCATTTGCATTTTCAAAGTGAAGTTAAAGATGGTCTGCTCAGTTAATATTGTGACACTTATGATATTAAGGGCTTAAGGGAATACACAGACACGCATATATTTTTTGAGCTTGTCATTGGTGTGGTTTGAACATTTGTACCCTCCAAAACTCAGGTTGGAATGTAATTGCCCTTGGAACAGTATTAAGAGGTTGGACTTTTAACAGGTGATTAAGCCACAAAGTTCTACCCTCGTGGGTGGGACTAATGATGTTATATGTATATATTGTGGAAATGACTAAATCAAGCTATTAACATATGCATTTCCTTATGTAGTTATAATTTCCTTTGTGTGTGTGTGTGTGTGTGTGTGTGTGTGTGTGTGTGTGTGTGTGTGGCAGTGGGCAGCTGAGCCCAGGGCCTCTCACATGCTAGGCATGTGCTCTATCACTAAACTGCACCACCAGACCCTTTTTTTATATTATATTTTTGAGACAGGGTTTTGCTAAGTTACACAGGCTGCCTCCAGCCTCAAACTCAAGATCCCCCTGCCTCAGCCTCCTGGGCCACTGGGATAACAGGCACGTGCCACAGTGCCCAGCTGTGGTTGTAGATTTTAAATCTACCCTCTTAGTAATTTTCAAGAATATAATACATGGTTGTTAATTATAGTCATATACTAAATCTCCTAAACTTATTATTATCCGAAACTATGCCCTTTGGCCAATATCTTTCCAACTTCCCCTATATCCCCTCAAGCCCTAGTAACCCCCATTCTACTCTCTGCTTCTGAGTTCCCCTGTTTTAGATTTCCCATATAAGTGAGATCAAGCCATATTTGTTTTTCTGGGTTGCCTTATTTCACTTAACACAGTGTTCTCCAGGCTCATCCAAGTTGTTGAAAATGACAAATATCCTTCTTTCAAGGCTAAATAGTATTCCGTGTGTGCATAGACCCCATTTCCTTGCCTGTTCATCCAGTGATGGACACTTAGCTTGGTCGTGGATCTCAGCTGTTGCAAGCAGTGCTGCAATGAACGTGGGACTGTAGCTGTCTCCTCACCATATCAATTTCACACTCTTCGAATATTTACTCAGGCGTGGGATTGCTGTATCATCAGCAACACTGAACATTCTTAAACATGACAGAATGGTGATGGGAGTGACTTCTGGAAAGATTATTCCATCACATTTCCCCCAGATAGGCAAAGGGGAATATTTTGGTCACATTGAAAGAGAACTAGTTTAGAACTAGGGAGAATAACTCAGTAGTAGAATACTTGCCTAGCATATGCAAGGCTCTGGGTTTGATCCACAGCGCTGTAAAAAAGAGAACTAGTTTAAGTCTTACATTGCCACATGCATTTGGGCCCACGGGGCCTCATGGTGTGAATACTACCCAGTAGAGCCATGCATGTACAACCTAAAAGTTGTTTGGGGACTGACATCATTGAGTGGGTAAAGAACCATCTCATCTGCTATGGGAAATCACAGTGCTTGAGTTCTATAAAACAACTTCTCCAAAACAACAAAAGTATATATGCATATTAAATTTTAAGCTATATGTATACTAACATTAACATATTCAAGGCATATGGTTTTATGGCCACACAAACACTTATAAGAATGCTCATAGCATCGTTGTTCATAATAACCCAAAGTCTATCATCACGTGAATGGATAACATTCCATGATGGAATAATAGCACTAAAAAGGAATTCAGTCCCAGTACGTACCATAACCTGAATTTATTTACAGACATTTATTTATAGACATTATGCTGATCAAAAGAAGCCACAAAAGGGTAATGCTACATGATTCCATTCATATAAAAAGAAAGTGCTCATTAATCAAGGCAGAAAGCAGATCACAAGTTGCCTGGAGGCCAAATGTAGAAAAAGGGATTGCCAAGGTTCATGAGGAAACTTTTGGGCATAATGGGGTTGTTTATCTGGAATGTGGTGGTTTAAGGGGTATACACAGCTATTAAAAACTCATCAAATTGTACACTTTAAATATGTACAGTTTATTAAACCTAAATGATAGCACAATAATTTCATTAAAGAAGCTAAAATTCCAAATACTCTCTCTCAAAAATTATATTACTAGAAATGACTTGTTAGTGGCAACATTTTAGTTTTCACATCCTCAGTTTTTTTTATATGATGTTTATGTTCTAATTCTTCCCTATTATGGATCTTTTAAAAATCAGTGTATATTAATTGTTGCAAGAATGACCCGGCAACCCAACTCCCAAAAATCAATCCACCATTGAAAACACTACGAATAGCAGAGAAGCACTGACAATAGTGTTTCGCCTGTTGTACATAAAGTCATTATGAGTTGGACACCAACTCCACAGCACCTAACAACAACAACAACATATTAATTGTACAACAATAAATATTAATATGACATTTTCATGCATGGATATAAGGTGCTTTGATCATATTCATCCCTACAATTACCTTCTCTTATCCCCTTCCCCCCTCCTCCTAGTCCCCCAGTAGGCCTCAATCTACTTTCATATCTTTTATTTTTAAACCTAGATTCTGCATATGAAAGAAATGTGATATTGTCTTTCTGAGTCTGGCTTACTTTGCTTAGCAAGATAATCTCCAGTTCTATCCACTTTCTTTCAAAAGATATGATTTTCTTCTTCTTTATGGCTGAATAATACTCCATTGTGTACATATAATACATTTTCTTTATGCATTCATGTGTTGATGGGCACCCAGGCTGATTCTATAAGTGAGCTACTATGAACGCTGCCATAATAACATTTGCTTGAAAATGTAGTCTACTTCCTTGAGAGGATGAAAGAGATGAGATATTTATATGAATCAGGAAATCAAAAGCAGTTGAATTATAAGAATTAAAAAATTATTTCCCACACATATTACCTGCTTTTGTATGTTTAAATGCAAATACATTCTACAGCATAATAAAGTGACTAGTTTATAACAACTTATTACCTATTTTATAAATAAGTACAACAGAGAAGTTCAAAGCTTCCCACAACAAAGAAATAACAGACAAGTATTCAAGCAAAAGGAAATGCTAACTACCCTGATTTGATCACTCCACACATTGTGTACATACACCAAATTATCCTACTATACCCCATAACTAGGTGCAATCTTATGTGTTAATTTTTTTCATATAAATGTTTACTAATTTAACCTAAAATATAAAATAAGGAAAAATGATTTTTTTTTAATGCAAGAACTTCCAGAAATCCTGTAAGCTGTTATTGTGTAGGCTTTATCTGATCTTTTTCTGATACCATGGGAAATTCAAATTGACTCAATAAACTGGATCATTTCCCAGCTACTTTTCTGCTATTAGGTATGTGCTGAGTTGGCAGGAAAATCCATCACGGTTCAGCTCCAGCAAATGCAATGACAGCTTGGGGCACACTTGTCCCTGGAGCCAGGAAAGCTGAAGAATGACAGGCAAACTTTAAAGGGCCTTCTTGGCACGGGGTGACAGTGGCACCCCTCTTCATGATAATCTTTTCCTCTTCGCCATTGGAGGATGAGCCAATTACAGTCATAGCTCAATGGGAAAGTTCTTACACCTTTGATCAAAGAAAGATTCATCGCCTTTCTGCTAGCGACTTTCTTTGGTTTGGTCATATCAATTATTAATTTGTAAAGCGTGAGTTTGTCATTTCTTACTGAAATGCCGCCTGCACGGCTGGTACACGGTGCCGCAGAGAAAGAGGATGATGGCGGAGCAAGGGTGGCTCTTCACCATCAGGAATCACTCAGACCTTTATTTGAAGAAAAAGGCAGCATGGAAAGTATTGCACTTTTATACATTTAGGTTCAGGAGAAGGACGTGGCAATCCACTCTGGAAGCAATCCCAAAACAATCAGCCACTGAAAACCCTAGGAGGGTTGCTATGAGTGAGACCTGACTCGATGGCACTTAACAACAACCTACATTCAGCCGATACCATCCAGGACTGGAGCCTTAAGCCTCTTCAATGTTCTATTTGTAGCATCCATTATAATGCATTGAGAGCAGTGTCACTGCATTTGTGAATCACCTGAGGAAACTTTGTAAAAATATCAAGGCCAACATCCACCCCCAGAGATTCTGACTTAATTGGTCTGGGATGAGGCCCAGGGAGAGGTATTTTTAAAAAGCACTCCAGGTATTTCACATGTGCGGCCGGGATGGAGAGCTACTGATTTAGAGGCAGGCTAGCCACTCTTTAAGAGCTTTAAAGAAATGCAATATATAGAAGTTTTTATAGGATACATTAATTCAAAGAGGCTTTAAAATGAGTTCCAAAAATATATCAACTCTGAAGATTTTCCTTTTTCGGTATGAGGTGGTTGAATCCAGGGTCTCACGCAGATTTTGCAAGTGCTCTGACACTGAGCTGCAGCCCCAGCCCATTTTTTTACTTTTAGTTTTGAGTCAGGGTCTCAGTTGCACAGGCTGCCTCTGGCCTCGAACTTGCCATCCTCCTGCTTCCGCCTCCCGAGTTGCTCAGATGACAGGTGGGTGCCACCGCACCTGGCTGCTCCAAAGATGTTCTGAACCCTGAAAATTGTAATTAAATAAGTGAAAATAAAAAACAAGGGGGACATACAATGCTTCTCCACTGGCAAAAATGCAAAAGATTGACAATTTCCGGTGATGAGGAGGATTTGGGGACATGGTGACACTGATATAATATGCATAGGAGTGAAAATTGGTGCCAGGTTCCTGGAGGGAGATTTAGCACCATCTAACGGGACCTTGTACCAATTTGTCTAGCAACTTTACTGCTAGAAATTAACTTGCAAAATTTCACCACAATGTAGGTTTGGGAATATTCATTGCAAAATTTTTGCAGTTGTGAAAAAGTGGAGAAAACCAATGTGTCCATCATTCCAAAAATCAGTTAAGTTTTTAATACATTAATGAGGTAGAATACTGTGGGGACATTGAAAAAGAAGTGCTCCTTCTAAGCCGGGCACTATGGCACACGCATGTAATTCCAGCTACCTGGGAGGCTGAGGCAGGAGGATCAAGACTTTGAGGCCAGAGACAGTCTGGGCAACTTAGTGAGACCCTGTCTCAAAAAAAAAAAAAAAAAAAACAAACACAATCAAACAAAAGCAAAAAGAAATGCTCCTTCTATAATGCTGATACCAAGAGCTCAGAGATATTGTTAGGTAGTGGGGGGAGGGGTGCAGAAAAATTTGCAGAATATGATGACTTTTGTGTAAATTTAAATAAATGTGATTTTAAATACATTCTCACAGATGCATGTTTTTTTCTGAAGGAAGTGTAGTTATCTTTGGGAAAATATACTTTAGAACAGACAGAAAACTTATTTTGTACCTTTGTGTACAGCTTGAATATTCCAACAAATTACATATATTCTGGAGTTATCTGGGTCGTGCAGTACTGTTCTAGATATTTTTTGCTTTATTGTATCAATTTTTTAAAATAGGGGAACATGGAACGAGAGGCTCAAAAAAGGAGAAAAATAAGATGGGAGTACTAATAAGTCTGGAATATAAAATACGTGTCTGAAGGCCTATGTACTTGGTGTAGTTGGGCTGCACACTCAGCTCAGAGCTCCCTGGGAGTTAAGGAAAGAATGGAAACACCATCCAATGCGTTACATAATTTAGGACATCTGTAAAATCAAAATGCATTTGTCTGGTAAACCCAACAGAGTTTCACATTTAGAGCATTTCAGATTTCAGACCTTTGGGTTGGGGAGGCTCAACCTATACTGATAAATGCATCACCATAGAAGAACCTCAAACACAGGGTGCAAAACAAAATAAACCAGAGCCAAAAGGCCACATACTGTAGGAATCCATTTCCATAACATGCTTTAAAAGACACCTGTATAGGAATAGAAAACGAATTGGTGGCTGCCAGGGGCTGGGGTAGAAGGATTTGACTACAAGGGGCAGAGGAGGATATATGGCCGACAGAACTGCTCTACATCTTGATTGTGGTTACATGACCATAAATATTTGTCAAAGCTCTCAGAACTGTACTCCTAAAAAGATCCGTTTTACTGTACATAAATTACTTCTTTGTTGTTGTTGTTGTTGTTGTTGTTGTTGCTGTTGTTGTTGTTGTTCTGAGACACAGTCTTTCTATGAAGCTCAGTCTGGCCTTGAACACATGATCTTTCTGAGTCAGCCTCTTAAATGCTGGGATTACAAACCTGTGCCCCCATGCCCAGTTTATATTCTTTAATTTTTTGTTGTTATTGTTGTTTTTGCGGTACTGGGGGTTGAACCCAGGGCCTTGTGCTTGCATGCTCTGCAAGTGCTAGACCACTGAGCTGCACCTTCAGCCCATGATTTTACTTTTTGAGACAGGGTCTTGCTAAGTTACGCAGAGTGCCTCTGGTCTTGAACATGCGATCCTCCTGCCTCCTCCTCCCAAACTGCTGGGATTATAGGCATGCGCCACCATGCCCTGTGAAATTCTTTAATTTTTTAAGTGGAAAA
The DNA here is from genome assembly GCA_007922755.1 of Pedetes capensis. Taxonomy (NCBI): domain Eukaryota; kingdom Metazoa; phylum Chordata; class Mammalia; order Rodentia; family Pedetidae; genus Pedetes; species Pedetes capensis. Next base: position 59,769 of record VMDO01002771.1, on the reverse strand, counting down.
AGATTCAATGAATAATATCTGCGTTCATTTATTCAAGAAATATTTATTGATTCCCTACGATGTGCCAAACACTCTTAAATGGTCATATACATAAGCAAACTAACCCTAATGTATATAATGCACTGAAACAAGCTAGAGTAGTCTATGGATTCTCTAAACTTGATTTACAGCCAAACACAATGCAGGAAGAACTTTAGCCGTGATGAGAAATGGTGGCAAGTAGTTTCTTTAATCCATAACTGACAAACTATTGAAGTCTGGTGTGAAGACATATTGCAGCCAATGGATTTGACACTCCCCCAAGCTCCAATTTAGAAAATCATTTTTAGGTCATAATTGGCTGTGTGAAACTCACATTTTGGTGCAAAGAGCCCTAGTCTTTCTGGTGGGAAGAATTGGAGAAGGAAGATGGAGAGGGAGGGAGGCAAGGGCCTCACTCCGAAGGAGTGAGGTGGAGAAAGCACAGCCAGGCCCGAAGGTCAGGAGGTCTCACCAGCCCTGCTCCTGGCTTGATCAAGGTCACTTCCCTTGCAAGACTCCATTTCCTTCTACATTGGAAAAGTGGCAAAGCACCGAGGGGGCAGCACAGGGCTCCTCCACTAAACACTTTGGGACCGCCACAAGTCACTTGGCCTCTCTGGGCTTCTGTTTCTTCTAAAGAAATTTAATGCTTGGTTTAAAGTCGAGAAAAGTGTGTGTCAGGGCTGTGTCTTTCACCATACATCCTCAATTTCCCTGCTGAGCTAATGATCTGAGAAGTTGGTCTTTATGAAGAACACACCATCATGATTGGAGGAAGACTCATTAACAACCTGCGTTATGCAGATGACACAACTCTGCTTGCTGAAAGTGAAGAGGATTTGAAACATTTACTGATTAAGATCAAAGAACACAGCCTTCAATATGGAGTGTGCCTCAATATCAAGAAAACAAAAATCCTTACAACTGGGTCAGTATGCAACTTCATGATAAATGAAGAAAAGATTGAGGTTGTCCAAGACTTTGATTTACTTGGTTCAACAATCAACACCCATGGAAGCAGCAGTCAAGAAATCAAAAGATGCATTCCATTGAGAAAAGTTGTGGCAAAGATCTCTTTAAAGTATTGAAAAGTAAAATGTCACATTGAAGACGAAGGTGCACCTGACTCGTTCCATGGTATTTTCAGTTGAATCATGTGGTTGTGAAAGCTGGACAGTGAATAAGGGAGATAGGAGAAACATTGATGCTTTTGAGTTATGGTTCTGGAGAGGAATATTGAATATACCATGGACTGCCAAAAGAACGAACAGATCTGTCCTAGAAGTGCAACCAGAGTGCTCCTTGGAAGCAAGGATGGCTAAACTGTGTCTGATGTATTCTGGACATGTTTTCAGGAGGGACCAATCCTTGGAGAAGAACATCATATTGGGGAGAGTGGTGGGTTCACAAGAAAAAGGAAGACCCTGTACTAGATGGATTGACACAGTGGCTGCAACAATGGGCTTAAGCATAAAAAAGATCACGTGCATGATGCAGTGTCAGGTAGTGTTGCATTGTGTTGTACATAGGGTCACTATGAATTGGACCCAACTCAGTGGCACTTAACAACAACAATAAATTATATTCAAGGCATGTAAACTAGGGCCAGGGGAGGGAGGAATTAAATAGGATGTAATTCCCTTCAGATGCTCTAATATACTACATATAACCCACTCTGAAATGTTGTTGTTGTCATGTGCTGTCTAGTCAGTGTCTGACTCACATCAACCCTACATATCACAAGAGAAACTCTATTGTCAGTGCTTTTCTGCTGTTCATTGGGTTTTCAATGGCTGATTGATTTTTGGGAGTGGGCTGCTGGGTCCTTCTCCCAAGCCTACAGCACCTGGTGTTCCCAGGTGGTCTCCCATCCAAGTACTAACCAGGCTTAGCTTCCGAGATCTGACGGGATCGGACGCCGCAGTGCTATGGCTGTCAGCTACTCTGAGATATAGTTGCAGTAAAAGATGGTATTCCAGGGACTCTGGGAATCCTGCAGATGTGACTGGGGCATTCTTCACAATTTGCTACGGTACAATGAGAGTGTCATTTATGAGCACGTGAATTCAGAGCACTTGTTAGGAGTGAGCAGTGCTTCAAGGCACCGGAACTAAAGGGAGCATGAAGTTTGAGATGGTCCGTAATCTTACAACAGATCACGAGGCTCTTCCTGTGCTTGCTGCTTTGTGGCATGTCCTGTAAGGGATCAGAACCCCAAACGAGAAGCAAAGCCTTGTAACTGGAGGTCTTCACTGTCAAGCAGCATGAATGAACAAGACATTTAAATAAAAGAAGTAGTGACGAGGTCATGTCCCCAGTTCTGGACCACAGACAAACCTCTTCATCTGCCCCTCCAAAGACGGGAGTGGTAAAGCGGGAAGATGGTGGCCTTTAATCTCCATTTTTTGAAATAACTTGGCAGTTAACAGAGAGAAACCTCACCTGCAGAGGCGCTGAGCAAACAGTGTGGGTGACTTCTGTGATTAAGAGACTTTGCTGCAAAACACTTCTGAGTAATGTCTAGCTCTGTCATAGATTTTCAACTGGTAAACAAAAGAATTTATTCTCATATTTGTTCCAAAATGTCCTTGTAGAAGAATTCTAAAGCATTTGCTCCATGACTAATATTTTGACCTCTGCCTGCAAATCCAATAACCAACCAGTGACTCAATGTCCCTTGCCTGGGAATAAGGTTTGTTCAGCCATCACCTCTTTCAGGATGAAAACCATCAGTCTCCTCTCCAGAAAAAATGCACAGAAGTCCACGTGCACAAAATTTCCCAGTTTCCATGGTCTCAGAGACCCATTCGAAACTCACCCATGTGCCCTAGGGGTCAGTGCTCCAGGAAATATTAAAAAAGTAATTTTTTACAAAAAAAATTTCTTCTGCTTTAGCTGCATTGATGGATGAGTCCCCCAAAATATTGGACAGCTGTTCTCAGACTAGAGGCTTATGGAAACGTCCAAGTGATTGGAGTCAATAGCTGCAGAAATAGGCACAAGAGCAGCATCTAACTCCATGACAGTGTGAATACTGTTCTTCCTAGTAGGATGGCCAGGTGAAACACAGGAAGCTTGGTTAAATAGGAATTTCAGATAAATAGCAAATAAATCTTAGTATCATTATGCTCCATGCAATTTATGTTATTTATCTGAAATTCAAATTTAACTGGCATCCTCTATTTTAATATGCAAACCTAACAACAACAACGACAACAAATCTGGGGCAACTACCCACCTGGTCAATTTTACTTTAGCAGGGTCCCCCATTTTAGGCTAATTATACTTGTGTTCTCTGTGTGGCCATTTTCAATGATTTTTTTTTTTTACAGGGAGGGTGCAGTACTGAGGATTGAGGGCCTCACACATGCAAAGTACATACTCTACCACGGAGCTATACCCTCAGGGTTGAACCCAGAGTCTTACACATGCTAGGCAAGTGCTCTACTACTGAGTCACACCACACCCCCATTTTTAATTTTAATTTTAATTTTAATTTTGAGACAGGATCTTGTTAAGTTGTGCAGGCTGCCCCTGGCCTCTACCTTGCGATCCTCCTGCCTCAGCCTCCTGAGTCGCTGGGATGACAGGCATGCGCCATCATGCTCAGCTGTGCGATCCTTTTGATGATTGTCTTCCTTCTCCCTTGCCAAGAACCTAATGATGATCGTTCATTGTCATCACTGTCTCTCCACATCACAGGAGCAGTAAGATCATGTGTGTCTGTATGTGTTTGTTAAGAACGAGAAAGAAAAAGGGAAAAGTAGGGAACCATTCAGATGAAAGTATAAGAATTAGTATTTTGAGATAAACAAGATTATTAGAAAAGGAAGTCTCACCTGCAGTGACTGAGGTAGAACTGCCATTAGTGCCCAAATAAGATAGGGAAGTGACTCCAGGGAACAAAACAGGAAACATCTTTGAAGTTTATAGAGTCATGAGCTCTTTGCCAAAGGAAGTTAATTCTTTGAAAACGAGGTGGTTTGGGAGAACTGTGAATGGTTCTCCCCCACCCACTCTTGCCTTTATCTTTAAAAACTCAAACTCTGGTTTAATTAAGGCAGCAATGTGTGGGGCTAAAACATATCTTTCTGTAATCTCTTGCAGCTAGGGCAGCCACAGGATAAGTTCAGGCCAGTGAGACAGAAATGGAAGCTTGCTGGGCATTTCTGGGTGCTACTTGCTTTCCTGCTGTAGGAGCTACCTCCTCCTTCTTCTTGAGTTTTTCTTTCCTGGCCAGGCTGCAGAAATAAGGCTGGGGTGGAAGTCATCTGGAGCTCATGGAGCAACCACGGGCATAAAAGCCACATGCTAAGTAAGATTGGCAGGGGCTGAGATTTAGCTCAGTGGGTAGAGCGCTGCGCTGCAGTCTCTGAGGCCCCGAGTTCAATTCCCAGCACCGCAAAAATGGGAGAAGGACGTGGCAATCCACTCCCAAGGCAATCCCGAAACAGTCAGCCATTGAAAACCCTATAAGGGTCGCTATGAGTCGGATACCGACTCGACGGCACCTAACAACAACAACAAGTAAGATCGGCAGGTCAGAAAAGTGGAGGAGTCTGGGTCATGGACAGCAACGGCGGGCACTGTGCTCTCCTGCCCGACTCCCCTCAGGACCAAAGCCTTTGATCCTCACCCCTGGGACTGTAGGTGGCTGACGTCCCTCAGCTGTAGGCGCTCCCTGGGAATTGCCAGCAGCCACAGACAGACACTCCATCCAAGGTCATGCCTTCTTCCTGCCAGGCAGCCCACCCACAGTGGCTGGTTGAAAAGGAGGTATAAAGCCTGTCCCCTGTCTCCAACATGAAAAGACTGTGAAGGGCCGCTCCAGAGCCCCCCCGCAAGGTTTGTGGAGGCCTTGTGACCATCCTCTTGCCCCAATTCTCACTCTTATCCAATCCTACTGCTTTCCCTGACCCCCCCCCCCACCACCAGCTGTTGATCCTGAGAGGGCTCCCCAGTAAACTTCCTACACACAATCTCCACAGCAGAGTCTGCTTTCCAGGGGAACCTGACCAGTCATGCTGACCTTGTGGGGCCATTACACCAGCCCCAGGCTTCTTTTTGCATAAGATTACGATCAACTTTGAATAAACCACAGAGTTGGATTTCCCAGATCTCTAGTCCAAAGCACTATCTGTCCCACACAGAGGGACATTGTATATCTTGTAGGCTCAAAAGTCCCAGTGAGTGGAAAATGAGCTTATGTTCACCCTTGATCATCATAAAGTTTGAATAAAATGAATTCTAGGTGAAATAAACAAGAAATCCAGATCTCTGGATGTTACAGAAAACCTAAAACTGGTTGTACCTAGTGTCTAAACTCGATGCATTGCACCAATGTTATTTAAGGTTGAAGGCTGTTGTTGTTAGATGCCATCAAGTTGGGTCCAACTCATAGGAACCCTATTTACAACAGAATGAAACACTCCCTGGCACTGTGCCATGCACACAATCTTTTATATTTAAGACCATTGTTGCAGACACTGTGTCAATCCACCTAGTTGAAGGTCTTTTTTTTCACTGACTTGCCTGCCACTCTCCCAAACATGATGTCCTTCTCCAAGAATGGGTCCCTTCTGAAAATATGTCTAAAATACTTAAGACACAGTCTAGTGATTCTTGTTTTCAAGGAACTCTCAGGTTGGCCTTCTTCTAGGACAGATCAGTTGACTCTTTTGGCAGTCCATGGATATTCATCTTCAGCACCATAATTCAAAAGTATTCATTCTTCTCCTGTCTCCCTTATTCAATGTCCAGCTTCCACAACCATATGACGTGACTGAAAATACCATGGCATGAGTCAGGTACACCTTTGTCTTCGATGTGACATCTTTAATTTTCAACACTTTAAAGAGATATTTTGTCACAGCTTTCCCCAATGCAATGAGCCTTTTGATTTCTTGACTGTTACTTCCCTGAGTATTGATTGTGGAACCAAGTAAAGCAAAATCTTGGACAACCTCAATCTTTTCTCCAATTATCATGAAATTGCTTACTGATCTAGTAGTAAGGATTTTTGTTTTCTTGATATTGAGGCACAATCCATACTGAAGGCTGTGTTCTTTGATCTTTATCAGTAAATGTTTCAAATCCTCTTCACTCTCAGCAAGCTGAGTTGTGTCATCTGCATAACGCAGGTTGTTAATGAGTCTTCCCCTAATCCTGATGCCATGTTCTTCTTCATTAAATCCAGCTTCTTGGATTATTTTCTCAGCATTGTGATTGAAGAGGTACGATGAAAGGATACAGTCCTGGTGCACATATTTTCTGATTTTAAACCGGGCAGTGCTTCCTTGTTCTGTGCAAATGACTGCCTCCTTGTCCATGTACAGATTCCTCATGAGTACAATAAAGTGCTCTGGTATTCCTTTTCTTTGCAATATTATCCATAATTTATTGTGATCCATACACTCAAATGCCTTTGCATCGTCAATAAAACATAGATAGACATCTTTCTAGTATTCTTAGCTTTTGACTAATATCTATCTGACATCAGCAATGATGTCCCTGGTTCCACACCCTCTTCTAAATCTGCCTTGATTTTCCAGCAGTTTCCTGTTAATATAATGCTGCTGTCACTTTTGAATGATCTTTAGCAAAATTTTACTTGCGTGAGACATTAATGATATTGTTTGATAATTTCCACATTATGACATTATTTGATAATTTCCACATTCATTTGGATCCCCTTTCTTGGGAATAGACACAAATGTGGATCTCTTCCAGTCATTTGGCCAGGTAGCTGTTTTCCAGATCTCTTGGCACAAACAAGTGAGCACCTCCAGTAATGTTCTGTTTGTTGAAACATCTTTATTGATATTCCATCAATTCAGGGAGCCTTGTGTTTTGCCAAATCCTTCAAGGCAGTTTCCACTTCTCCCTTCAGTACCATTGGTTCCTGATCATATGTAATTTCTTGAAATGGTTTATCACCTATCAATTCTTAAAGCCTAACAAACATAAAATAAGAAAAAATAGTAAGATAGTCTTGAAGGCTTAATCAATACATGACCATTGCATCACTACTGGTAGATCATTGCCTTCTCTTTCTGAGTTTTAACATGGGTATGACTGACTCTTCAGATAAGACAGCTGTTGACAGGAAAATGAGAAATGCATACTTGGTCTATGCAGCTTTTGAGTTCAAGAATATTTCCCAAAGTCACTTAAATCTTAACTTTTCAGATGTTTGCTTTTATTGAGACTAGGGCAAAGACAGAAGGACATATGTTATATGAAAGGCTTAGCAAAAGCCAGAATTCAAGTTGTAATTTGTGCATCTGCAATTTCCAGCTTATCTTTCCTTTCTCATTTGTCTGCTTTATGCAGATTTGTATTAGATTGAATTTGGCACAATGATGAAATCTGTTAATATAGTACAGCCACATAATGAACTGTACAAGTCATATTATGCTCAGGCTAATGGCTTGATCCAGAGATCCTGTAAGGATCATTCAACAGCAGGGAGAAAGGAGCTTGCTGAAAAGGTTGACGCTTATGGAACTCTCTTACATTTAGGTTTCCAAAGCATTAGCATCATTGCTCTTTAGGATGTGTGGTCTATTTTCCTGCCTAGTAGTAGAATCTAGATTTTATTCATGGCCACAACGTACCTTGCTAAAAACCAGGCTTCACTGCTTCCCTTGCATATGTTGTTCTGTGCCATCAAGGCAGGTCTGACTCACACCAACTCTACTTACAAAAGACTGAAACACTACCCAACACTATGCCATGTACACAACTTTTTTTGTGTTTAAGCCCATTGTTGCAGCCACTGTGTCCCATCTAGTTGAGAGTCAGTCTTTCTTTCACTAACCTACCACTCTCCCAAACACGATGTCCTTCTCCATGGATTGGTCCCTCCTGACAGCATGTCCAAAATACATGAGATGCAGTCTAACCATCCTTGCTTCCAAGGAGCATTCTGGTTGCACCTCTAGGATGGATCTGTTGTTCCTTCTGGCAGTCCATGGTATATTCAATATTCATCTCCAGTACCATAACTCAAAAGCATCAATTGTTCTCTTGTCTCCCTTATTCACTGCCCAGGCAGTAATCAACTTGCTGAAGAGGATGAGGCAGGAAAATCATGAGTTCGAGGCCAGCCTGGGTTATACCTCCCTTTCACATAGCAATGACCACATATCACAGTTGCGAGAAACAATTTGGGAAACATTAGGATAAGGAACTGACCCTTTTAGCCAAGGGCCATATCTACAAACATTTCTTTTTTAAAAAATGGATAAATTCTCATTAGAGAATCTAAATTTCTGGATTTCTTTTAAAAATCATGGATTATATTTGGTCTTGCACTCCCACAATGCCATAATAGGCTGTAACCCCATAAAAACAGAATCTCTAATTCTTCCTATTATCTTGTCCTAGCCACTTCCCTCCTTTGTTTAGCCTGTCTGGCTCTGTTGTTGTTGTTGTTGTTGGGTGTCATTGAGTTGAGTCTGACTCGTAGCAACTCTCATAGGGTTTTCATTGGCTGATTGCTTGGGGATTGCTTTGGGAGTGGACTTCCACGTCCTTCTTCCCCTGGCTCTGTAGGCATCTGTTTTATGAATCTTGCCTTAAACCACAGTCTGCGTCTCTCACTCTTTTTTTCTTTACTGTGTTTCATTCCATGTCTTTCTTTTTTCTTTCTCCCTTTATTGGTAAATGATGGTGGGGCACCGAGTACTTTTCATCCGTACTTCAGCCCTGGGTGACAGATGTGTTCCATAACTCATAAAACCATCAGGACACCTAGATAACAATGCCCAGGGAGGGCTTTCTCAGAGCTGAAGCATAAGGGAGTGAATGCATGGGATTATTATTCATTGAACTTGTCCAATTACTTTACTCAGCAGTAACTTTCAATTACTGCTCCTGAACTTGGCTCCCAGGCTACGTTTCCAAGGGAATTGGAACATATGAAGTCTAAAGGTCTTACGTCACTCACCCAGTCTTAAGGGTTCGAACTGTGTTACAAAGCAAAACTCAAGAAATGTTTACCTTATTTTTCTGCCAACCATAGCAGTAGGGGAAATGTGATGGAGAGGTCCTCACTTCTGTGCCATGGGCTCATCCTTCTGTTCATCTTAAGCAATTGACAGTTTTATCAATCATTTACTTGACATATATGATATATGATATATATATATATATATATATATATATATATATATATATATATATATTTGTTGTTAGGTGCCATTGAGTCAATGTCTGACTCATAGTGACCCTACATACAACAGATGAAACACTATTGTCAGTGCTTCTCTGCTATCCATAGGATTTTCAATGGCTATCATATATATTTTTTTTTCTTGAATACTTTTTATTTGACAAATATATTTTGATAATCTTTATTTCCCTATATCATTTTGGGGTCTTAACCACAGTTTATGCCCACTGAATGAAGTAGGACTTTTTCCATAATAAACTTTCCTAAGTTCAGGTTTCACAGGCCCCCTGAACTCTAGAGTTTCAGAAGTGGATCCCTCCATCTACACTGTTGCTATTGTTCCAGATTTGGATTTCTCACTTCTTAGCTCTACCATTCTCAGATGAGGAAACTGTGGACCTTCTCTAACTTGGTCTTATTCCATAGACTTCTCTCCAGGGGAACTCTTGCTGTCCAGCAGCCCAGCTGCCCTTCATGCCACTGTTTCCATGGCTACCATATCTGTCTTGAATTTTAGTAGCTACACAAAGGTATACCAAGATTTATCGGGAAGAAAAACATACATCTCTTTTGAATGATATTTGGCATCGTTTCAGTGACAGTGCCATACTGGAAATCCTGGAATGACTTCCAGTCCATCCTTTTGGTCATAACCAATCACAGACAGCAAGCAGTTCCTATTGTACAGAGATTTGGGGTTATTTGTTGATTGCTTTCTTTTATATGTTTGTTAGTCATTTAAACACTATGTCATTGGCACAGCTATAATGATTCTAAAGTGTGGTCCTCAGGCAAAAGCATCAGCATCACCTAGGAATTGGTCAAACACATATACTCTCGGCTCTCACCCCAGATCTTCTGATTCAGAAACTCTAGGGGGAAGTCCCAACAATCTTGTTTTTAAAGCCCTCTGGGTGATTCTGATGCACCCTCACGTTTGAAAAACACTGGTATAGTTTTTTTATTATTATTATTTATAGATGAGAATCATAGTAAAGGAAATTTCTACTTAGAATTAGAAAAATTGCAATATTAAGGAATGGAATATCAAGAACACCTTGCTGTTGTTGTTGTTGCTAGTTAGGATATACAAGTACTGATATAGTCACTGGCAATGCATACAAAGCGTCGATTGTTCACATTTAAAGCAGTACTCTAGGTTTTGACTATCTTACTACAATGAGCAAGGGGAAAGGAAGAAATGTGATAATGGAGAAGTGAATTTAACCTAAGAGGAAATTTAAATATTTATACAAACACGTATTCACAGAGAGAATGAAGAGCCTCAAAAGGAAAAGAAATATAAAGTAATATTAATGATAGAGCCTACTAGTAGCTAGTGGTAATTCTCCAGTTCAGAAAAAAATCAGCACAGATGTCCACAGAAGTAGAAGGAGCCTGAGAAGGAGAGCTTTTATTCATTTAACATATATTTATAGAGCAATTCCTCTGTACCAGCCATTGTTCTAGGGTTCAGGATACGATCATGGAAAAGACAGAAATAGTCTCTGCTGCCCTTACAGAATTAGTCTAGTGGGGATCCTAACCAGAACAGCCTATTGCAATAGAGTGTGATAGTGGGCATGGTATAAGGGCAAGGTAACTGGAAGCTCAGAGGAGAGACAGTGAATGCAGAACCTAGACTTGGGAGGTGGAAATCTTGGTAATGTCCATTATGATGCTTATAGCAGAGACATATTATAGAAGCAAACTAGAGGAAATTCAGAAAATACTTCTCTGAAGCACATTTCTAATTATATCTTGGAGGTGGGAGGCCTTAGTCTCAGCTTAGAGTTTTAACAGAAAATAATTGTGTTATGAGGGCATGCAAGAAAACAGAGGAATCTTAGACTATGGAAAACCAAATCCTTGGCAGAAGCAAAGGACTGGTTTTAGAACCCTCTTTGAATTTCTAGTCTTAGGAAACACAAGAAATCATAACACTAGGCAGGATGATAGCCAAGAGAAAATCAATCTTTTTTTTAATCTTTGAAAACAGATGACGTGGGTATTCTCCTTAATGGACTGGCTACTCCAAGATTCTCTCAGAGGAATTCTGCAGCATAAATATCTATAAGAGCATATGAGGTCTTTTGGAGCCCATAGTCAGTAGGACCTTTGACAATGAGAGATCGCTGAGATAGCAGGAGATGGCCGATAGACTTCCAAGAGGATTTCAGTACGACAAAAACTAACATGGAGGCAGAAGGCGAGACAGCCTGGCATTTATTTTAATTGATTATTTGTTTACTAAAAACTAAATTTTAAACAGGTACATTTATTAAAATGATTGTTGTGTGCTAAGCTTTCAGCTTGTTTTAAACCTGCAACTTTAATTGTTACTTGTCAATAAATTCAGAGGTGGTGGTGGTTGTTGTTGTTATGTGCCGTCGAGTCCTGTCCGACTCATAGTGACCCTCATAGGGTTTTCAATGGCAGATTGTTTCCGGATTGCCTTGGGAGTGGGTTGCCACATCCTTCTCCCATTTTGCGGGGCTGGGAATCAAACTCAGGACCTCAGAGACTGCAGAGTGGTGCTCTACCAACTGAGCTAAATCCCAGCAATGTCAAAAGAGATAAGAAAAAAGAAGGAACATGGCCACATAAAATTCTTCCCAGGTCTAGTCAAATAGTGATTTCATTAAGTTATTTTTAAATTGGGCAACATCACACAACCTATGATTGAGGTTAAAATTGTTGAATATTTAAAGATAATCTGAGCAATTGCCTTTTATCATGGCCCCCTGAATGGGCCACAGCTACACACTTGTGGATAGAAGCCACCCATTAAGGCCACAGACTCCTGTCTCAGCACTGTTTGTCCACATAGAGTTTGTTCCTCCTGCAAAGTACCCTGAGGGACATTGTGTTACCACGACAACCAAATAATTCTAACTGGTCCATCTTGGGGGATATTACAGAAAAGGAAGTCTCTATATTGTTTGCTTAACATTTTAATTTGGGGCAAATAATTCAGCCTAAGAAATATGCCTGTTTCCATTCTTGAGCAAATTCTTTATTCCACCAACATCAAAGTATTTCACTTACTTTTTGAGTGGCTTCATCCCTTTGACATGCTGAAAGTCTTTGCTGTGGTTATTATTGTCCTCATTTATAATTGATTAGGTTTCTTTATGTCATTCACATGAAATACCAGTTGGGAGGAAATCTCTTTTTTGTCTGATAATTTAGGCTCTACCAGTTCTGTTTTCAGTTCCTACTTCTAATATTTGTTATTTTTACTCCTTGTTACATGCTTTTTATAGTATGAAAGTAATAACAGAGTAGATAGGGTTTTGTGGGTTATTGACTTTTTGAAGTCCTTCATTTCAATCAGCTCTCTCAACAGGGTCTATTTTTGTCATATTTCCCTTTTTAAAAACCTAGAGTGCACACAATTCGTTTCTTGGTTTTTTCCTTGTCCCGTGAGGTTGTAGACTGTAATTATGTTATTAGTTTTCACTTAGTGGTCCACCCACAGTATTCTCTTGGGTCCATTTCTGATCCTCTTTAGGATGGAAGTTCCCTCTGTTTTCCTTCCATGTGGGATTTATAATGTGGACCTCAATTTATTAACATCCACCCCCAATCTCCTCCCACATCTCTCATTTGGATTAAGCAGTTGGTTATTTAGTGTTTGGATAATTAAAGGCTTGCATTAGTAGCTGGACAAAGTTTTTCAGTCTTCCCAATTCTATTTAACATTTTCTGTCACTTCTCATGATTAAGGTTTTCCCCCCACTCTCTCCCTCTTATATATAAAATTTACTTAATGAAGAAGTTTTAACATGAATTGTTTTAACAATTGAAAAGTTATGAAAGTTATCACACAAATAGACTCTGTGAAGTTCATTCAACAAATATTTTCTTGAGTTCCAGCTGTATACCAGTTCTAGATCCTAGGCTAAGCAGAAAGAATCAAACCTTGTGTGCTTTGTATTCCAGAGGCAGGTGGGGTAGGGAGACAACAAAGAAATAATTCATCAATGTTTTAAAAACACAGTAGGAGAGTTTAGAGGAGGACTTCAACCCCAGTTCTATCAGACAATTCAACTCTAATGCCTGAAGGCATTCTTTGTACAGAATGAGTCCTAAGTAACTAGAACAACTCCAGCTGTGTACGCCATTTTGTGTCGGACTAAATTCTCTCAAGAATCCTAGTTGAGAAAGGCTGGGTTAGAAATAGTTGCCTGTTTGTGCACTAGTGCATGCTCGTGCATGGGCGCGCCTGTGTGTGAGTGTGCGCATGCGCTTGCTGATTTGGCTCATTTGACCAGAGAAGGCCTGGCAAGGACTCCTGAGAGCAGAGATCCAAATGAAGTCAGGGAGGAGGAGCCCTAAAGATGCAAAGGGAGTGGGGCAGAGCCTTCCAGGCAGAGACAAGAGCCAGCTTAGTGTATTTGAGGAACAGTTAAGTCCAGTGTGGGTGGAGCTGAGCTACCAAGCAGCAGGGAGGAGAAGTGGGTGGTGCCTGGTGGAAACCGTGTGCAGAAACACGCCAGGGACATTTCAGGTCAAGTCAATTCAACCGAGACTCATTGATTTCCAAGCGTATAGGGGTCATGGCTTGGAGTGAGTCAAAGATGAATGAATCATGGTCACGGTCTTCCTGCAGTGTACGATATAAGGTCCAGGGTATGATCTAAAAATACAGTGAAGGTTTAGATTTAAAAAATTATTACAGTAAAACACACATTGCCATTAACCTCCCATGAGATCCTCCCCCTGGCTTTGAATACACTCATCCCTTCGTCCTTGCCACTTTCTGAAGCAGTTCTGGAAGTCCTCTTTCGTAAGTGTCTTTAGTTTCATCCTCCATCATGACGAGGCTCCCTGTCACAGACCACTTCTGGTATGGCTATATCTGTCAAACAAAAACATTACAGTGTGTCCTCTTTCCCCTTAGTCACCAGGTCTGGCATGATGTGACTTCTGGCGCTTCCCCAAAGTCAATAAGACCATGAAAAGTAAACATTTTGAAGCAATTCAGGACATTGAGGCATCCACAGCAGTGCAACTAAAGACACTCATGAAAGAGGACTTCCAGAACTGCTTCAGAGGCAAGAACAATGGGATAAGTGGCTTTGAGGCCAGCAGGAGGATTTCAAGGGGATTAAGGGTAGTTTCCCCACTCCCTGTCAGTGTCTGTCAGCTTTCCACGTGGTGGGAGCTTGGGTGTTACTGGGATGCTGAAAGCTATGCCACTCATAAGGGCCACCTACAGTGGACAGGTTTCAGCTGAGCTTCCAGACTAAGACAGACTAGGGAGAAGAACCCAGAAGCCCATTCCCAAAACAATTAGCCATTGAAAACCCTATGAATAGCAGAGAAGGTCTGTCAGATATAGTGTTGGGCGTGGCACAGTGCTGGGTAGTGTTTTGTTCTGTTGTGCATCTGGTCGCTATGCATCAGATCTGACACCACAATACCTAACAACAACAAGGAGAATATGTCTTTTACTGTAATAATTTTTAAAAAAATGCATACCTTCACCATATTGCTTGATCACTCTTTGTATATAACACAACTTAGAATAAGTAAATACTGCATGGGGTGATCAGTGCTACACTTGAATAATCAAAAACCAGGTGTTGAGTTCTCCCAAGCTTCTAGGTACAAGTGATTTATAAAGAAACCGCTCCCAAGAAGAACTCCCAAGAGACAAATGACAAGAGACAGCCTGATCATGCAGGGAGCTTTCCAGTACGAATTAACCTCAGCGTTTGTTGGTCTGTAAAGGGAAGGAGCTGGATTTTCACATGTGTGTACCTGCTGCTACTCAGCATGGCTGCAGAACAGGGTAGTGCACTCTTACACATTGTTGGTCTCCCTCCAGGTGAAGTGGCTCCAGAGTCAAAGTCAATCCTCTGAAGATTACAGTCAAAGGCCCAGGGGCTGGGGAATGCATGTGCAGAGCTGGTATAAGGGCCTCCAGGATGCCTTGATGGGGCATCCACAGGGTTAACAGGCCCTCTCAGCTGGAAGGTAAGAAACTTTCCTAGGGGGAAACTGTGCCTCTTTGCTTAGCCCTGTGTTCGAAAACATTTAGTCTGGTTTGTACTCACCATACAGAACCCCAGACATGTTTCCAAGTGGGAAGGAATATGGGCACAAAAGTCACCATTTGTCTGGAAAATTTTTAGGAATCATTAGGTAGAAGCCATGTGCCCCAGTGTTACAACTTTGTTGTTACTGTTGTTAGGTGCCATGAGTCAGGTCTGACTCATAGCAACCCTACATACAACAGAACAAAACACTACCTGACATGTGCTATGCACATGATCTTTTTATGCTTGAGCCCATTGTTGCAGCCTCTGTGTTTCTTCTTATTTGGAGTCATGCTACATCAGCAAATGGAGGTCCCAGACACTTTACTCCATTCTCTTCACTAAGGTCAACTCTACTTTGAGGAGGCAACTCTTTCCCAGTCATTTCTTTAATGCCTTCCAGCCTGGGACCCTCATTTGCCAGTACTGTATTTGGCAATGCTTCTGTGCTATTCACAAGGTTTTCAATGGCTAATTGTTTTGGGTGGGAGAAGGACCTGGCAACCCCCTCCCAAAAATCAGTCTGCCATTGGAAACCCTATGAACAGCAGAGAAGCACTGACAATAGTGTTTCCCCTGTTGTACAGAGGGTCACTATGAATCGGATACCGACTCGACAGCACCTAACAACAACAACAATTGTTTTGGGAATGAGCTTCTAGGTCCTTCTCCCTTGTCTGTCTTGGTCTGGAAGCTCAGCTGAAACCTGTCCACCCATGGGTGGCTCTGCTGGTATCTGAGATACTGGTGGCATAGCTTTCAGCATAACAGCAACACATAAGCCCTACAGCATGACAGACACATGGGGCTCCATCTTTGTAGAAGACACTATTCTCTACTGCACAGGAGTGGCAAGTTGGTTGGAATGTAGTTCAGAATTCCAGGAGGCATAGTCATAAAAATGGCATCTAAACGAGAGCAACCAAAATGTAATGCATCTGAGAGACAAATCCAAGGTATTTAGAATATGATGTGTTTCATTAAAAATTATAAAGGAAAAACACTGAAAATAATCACTTTAAGCTTTCAGGAAATATTTAGGCGTGTTGGCAGCTAGGTTTTATGACATGATTTGTTTTCATGATAGAGAATTTACTAAATTGTTGTTTAGAAATGGTACATGTAAATGGTGCCAGTAAGAATTCTAAACCAGCATTGGGTTGGGCCCCCAGGTGACAAGGAGGCCCCCCTGTGTGCTAAGTCTGATTGGGTGAAATGGGATTCCTGAGAGGCTGTGTTAAGAAGTCTGAGGCCATGCCGAGGTTCAGGAGAATATGGATAACAGCTAACATTTGTTTAACACTGCTTTATTGCTTTACATTATTTGTAGTCCACTGACAACTGTAAGAGACAAGGGCTTGTGTTGCCATTTTTTTCCCATTTTATAGATAAGAAAACTGCGCCAGTCATTTAGCTAATGTCTTTGAAAGGCCAAGTTATATACATCTGGCACATGGAGAAGCTGGGGATTTAACCCAAAATATGGCCCTAGAGACTACTCATTGTCATCACAGAAGAGGTCATTCACTAGCATGGTTGTATAAATCTGCCCTATATACAGGAAGAGGGAAGGACAGCAGATCAGGCATTTGCCATCCTTGAATTCTAGTCTTTGTCTCACCTTGAAGTCATCATTTTTCTGCCTTCCCCTTTCATATGCAATCAACTTAAACTACTTTCTCTTCCTCAATATTCTATGCTCTTGTGCTTTTGTGTGGGCTATTATCTGGTCCTATAACATCCTTCCATTTGCCCTTTGTTGAGGTCTTAGTCCAGTCAAGGTGCTATAACAAAGTACCATAGACTGGATAGCTTATGAACAATAGAAGTTTATTTCTCACAAGTTTGATGCTGAAGGTTAGGGTACCAGCACTTTCAGGTTTTGGTAGAAACCCTCTCCTGAATTCCAGGCTGCCTACTTTTTATGCATCATGTGGTAGAGAGCGGAGGGGAAGCAAGTCTCTGGTGACTTTAACAACTGCACAAATTCCATTCATGAAGATCTCACTCTTATAACCTCATCTAATCCAAATTGTCTCCCAAAGACCTCCCTGTCTAATACCATTGCACTGGTAGGTGCATAGGGTTTCAACATGTGAATCTGGGGGACACATTCAGTACATGTTGTTGTCCAGTTGAGTCCGACTCACAGTGACCCTATGCAGAACAGAATGAAACTCTACACTGTGCCATACCTGGCACTATGTCAGTGCTTCTCTCTTATTCATAGTTTTAAATGGCTGATTGTTTTGGGATTGTTTCTGGAATGGGCTGCCAGGTCCTTCTCCCATTTTTGTGGTGCTGGGGATCGAACCCAGGGCTTCACAGAGCGCAGAGCAGTACTCTACCAACTGAGCTAAACACCCGCCCCATTTCAGTACGTAACAGCTGACTAAGTCTTTGAAGTTCTTTGGAATTCAGTTCAGAATCACTTCTTACAGCAAGTCTTCCCTGGTTTCATCAGTCAGAATTGGTGATCCTTCTACTTGCTTCCTAAAGTGTTATGTGCCTTCACTGTCACATACAGCTTTTATTTTGAGTAGTTATAGCTTACTTCTCTTAAAATGAGCTAAAAGACAGGTCTCATGTAGTTGTGTGTATTGAATGAATGAGAACTGATTCCTCACTTCATCTGTATTCCAAACTACCTGTTGTTTTCTAAAACTTTCCTGCTTTCCAGGTCCAAAATTGTAATTGTAAAACACAGGCATTGGATCACATTGGATTTCAGCTCCCTTATTTAGTTATTTTTATTTTCTTTATCAGTTTGGGACTTCCAAACATTTTATTCCAGAAGAGTTTTGTACACCTACACTTGTATTACCTGTTACATGGATACATTGTGGTGCTTCCTTCAATAGAGCATTCTCTTTCATGGCTAATCTGTTGTGTTGTTACGTGCTGTTGAGTCAGGTCAACTCATAGCGACCCTTATAGGGTTTCCAATGGCTCATTGTTTCAGGATTGCCTCAGGAGTAGATTGCCATGTCCTCCCAATATGCATATGCAGGCATTGTGGTTGCTGTTAGGTGCTCTTGAGTAGGGCCCAACTCATAGCTAGCCTGATAGGGTTTTTACTGGCCGATTGTCCCGGGATTGCTTCAGGAGTGGATCGCCAAGTCCTTCTCCCATTTTTGTGGTGCTGGGGATTCAATCTGGGACCTCAGAGAGTGCAGAGCAGTGCTCTACCCACTGAGCTAAGTGTAAAATCTTCATCTAAAAAATCTACTTGTTGAGAGGGGCATGTGGGGGCTTTGACTGCATTTATAATGTTTTATTTCTTAAGTTGGGGTAGGTATAAATGGGGATATATTATTTACATCCTTTTAAAGTATAAAATATTTTATAAAACTATGAAAGAATAATTATATTCTTTATATGTCCTATAACGAATATAAAGAAAACCAACTTTTCTGCAAAATATCTTGTGTGTTAGGTTAAATCTGCACACAGTCACACTAAATGGAAATAAGTTTTTGTTGTTGTTAGGTGCTGTTGAGTCATGTCTGACTCATAGCAACCCTCATAGGGTTTTCAATGGCTGATTGTTTCAGGATTGTCTTAGGAGTACATTGCCAGATCTTTCTCCCATAAATGGAAATAAGTATCCATTATTAAAACACAAATACGTAGATATAAAATGTTATTCTGGCTGGATTTCTATAACAGATGGAGACGAGAATCTTGAGTAATCTATGGGTCTTCATGAGTGAAATAAATTAAGTTTAGAAAAGCTATTTATTGTTAGAGAGACAAAATGTAATTAGTGATTATGGAGCAATCTAGGGGGTTCTGATTATAATTAAGCAGCGACGGATTTCTGAGAGTTGGAAAATGGGTGGGGTGGTTTACATTTTACTTCTTTCTTTTCTTTTCAAATATACCTATATGTCTTGCTGAGCAATTTCTAGGGTAGGGAATCTTGCTTGAGCTAACTCACATGAGACATGAACATATCCAATTCCTGAGATAGGCTAGCCAGCTTATGTATATGAAGGAAGCAGACTGATGAATAGAAAATTAATCATAGTATGGATGTTCTTTTTTCAAATTCACATCTTCAAGCAAGAATTGCTTTGCTTCCTATAGCTCTTACTGTAATAATAACACCCACAAGGATAAAAAGAAGTGTTTTTCTCTAGTTAAAAAATTACATCACTCATGCTAGTTAAGTATTAGTAAAAATTGTCCTTATTTTCCCCAATAGGTACAGCTACAAGTGTACAAGGTGAGAAAGTTTTCCCCTCACTTAGCTGCTGTGAAATACATTTTTAGAAGTGGCAGGGAAGGGAAGCTTGTTTGCACACACACTCACCCACAGGGCTTTCAAATTTCTGGTGTTGCAAATAAAGTCATTTCCAGCAAGATGGTTGTTGGTTAAGTGTTCTGAGAGGACCTCAATAATTCAGTTAAAAACCAGGTACAGTATATATCCCACTACAGTAAGTATTACTTGATAGAAAAACTCTGTGCAACAATTATGTTCCAAGATCCAGGCACTAATCACCTTATTTCAAAAAGTGACAGAATTTGGTAAAAGTCAGTTTAGAGAGTTGAAAATCTTTTAGAATCCTTTAAAATAGACTCACCTACTTTAGCTAGCATGACAAACTGAATGAATAGCAGAGTTGTACTACTTGGTTGTATGTAGATGATCTGAATCAGGTGATACAGCTTGGATTCAAATTTAACCAGTACTGGCTTCAGAATTTTTACAAGAGGGAAGCTAGGCGACACACTGGTTTGGGCCCTGGAAGTCTGCATTTTAACAAGTACTGCACTCTGGGAAAATCTTCACGGAAAAAGATTCAATAATGCTTAAAAGGGCATTTGTTTTAGTTGTTGTTGTTGGGTATTGTTGAGTTGATGTCTGACTCATAGCCATTCTACGTAAAACAGACAAAACAATATTGTGCTTCTCTGTTATTCATAGGGTTTTCAATGGCTGATTGTTTTTTGGGAGTGGGTTGCTGGGTCCTTCTTCCAAGCCTACAGCACCTGGTGTTCCCAGGCAGTCTCTCATCCAAGTACTAACCAGGCTCAACCTGGGTTAGCTTCCGAGATCTGACAGGATCAGAGGCCACAGTGGTATGGCTATAGGCTTGTTTTAGTTAAAATGGCATAAAATAAGTGATGCTATCACCAGAGAGTTGATCAGTTTGGCAACAGTTAACAAAAGGCAATTGGTTCTTTCTGAAATATTTAGTCCAATGGAATTAATCCTAGTTGTGGAGTTATTTTTTTCATTTGTTCCACTAAACACTCTTGGGAGTATGCATTACCTATGAATTTTTTTGTCCTTTAAAAAATCTATTTTTCACAAATTATGTGGAAACTACAGCACATTTATATCATTAGTGATTGTGTTGCAGAGTTGATTTTTTTCCTTGCTGAAGAATGAGTCCATTGATCCAGCAGCTTATGCAGGTGTTCTTAACCATGGCTGGATATCAGATAACCTGCAGAATGTGTTAAATCTGTAGCAATCATCTCAATCAGAATTTCTAGGCACAGGGACCAACATTTACTTTCTTAAATACCATGCAACCAGGCTCCAGAACACTGGCTTAATGACAGCAAAAAACTGTGAGACCTATTTTTCTTGCTTAAGCATCTCTTTACTCCTACTGTGGCCAGAGCCAGTGTTATGCTAGATTCAACGTGCTCCCTGAAACTCTGACTCTTCTGCTATGCCATCTCTGATGGGGGGAAAGTGATGAACAGTGTCTGAGGTTGCTAAGTGGGCTTCACTCTTGAACTGAGACACCAGAGGCCCCAGACACACTAATAAATATGAAGTTTTCTCAAAGTGGCAGTTTGATCACTTTGAGGAAGAGTGAGATACAAAGTATGATTGAAAGAGATGGTGAATTAAAAATATATATTACAGTAGGTGACACATTGCCATTAATACTCATCAAAATCTTCCCTGACACCTTATTACTTAGTACCTCACCAGTTATAAATTGTTGTTGTTAGGTGCTGTTGAGTTGGTGTCCAACTCATAGAGACCCTGTGTACAACAGGTGAAACACTATTGTCAGCGCTTCTCTGCTATTCATAGGGTTTTTAATGGCTGATTGTTTTTTGGGAAGTGGGTTGCTGCGTCCTTCTCACAAACCAACAGCACCTGGTGTTCCTAGGCGGTCTCCCATCCAAGTACTAACCAGGTTCAACCCTGCTTAGCTTCCAAGATCTGACAGGATCCCACACCACAGTGCTATGGCTGAAGGCACCATTTATACATAAAGGGGATACAATAATAAAAAGAAAGAAAGGAAGAAAGAAAGAAATCAATCAATCTTCCCTGTCTTTGAACACACTTATCCCATCCTTCTTGTCATTTTCTGAAGCCATCCCAGAAGCCCTCTTTTGTGCCTTTATTTTCATCTTCCATCATGACAATGCTCTGAGGCACACATTGCTTCTGATGTAGCAATTTCTGTTAAGTAAGAATATTATGGTGCGTCCTCACCCAACTTATTCACATCTGGCACCATGCGACTTCTGGGTCTTCCCCACAGTCTAAATGACCCTGAAAGGCAAACGTTTTGAATGGATTCAGGACGTGAAGGCAGCCATGACAGTACAACTAAAGACACCCCTGAAAGAGGACTTCCCAAAGTGCATCGGAAAGTGGCAAGAATGATGGGATACCTGTGTTCGAAGCCAGGGGCAGGATTTTGAGCGAGATTATTGGCAATGTGTCTTTTGCTGTATTTTTTTAAAATCTAAGCATTCACCATATGTTTTCATCACACCTTACACCTGCTTGAAGTATTGTCATACCACCTGGCCTGAAGGGGTGGTGGAAGAAGGTTTTGGAGACATTAGCATTTAAGACTCTTGAACCACCTAAGAGCACTATTGGGTAACAAAAGCTAGGCTATGCTCAATATTCTGGTTGATCAGTCTGAAAACAGCGTGAGATTTAGGTCAAGTTTAAAAGATGGCAGAGGCCCTGGGGTCCCTGACTATAGGATCCAGGACAGAAGAATGTTTGGCAATTTTTAAGATCCCCAAGCTGGATGATTTTACAATCTCTCTAGTTTATGCCTGAATCATCCACGGCACCTGCTAGCTCCCTGCTTGTTTGTCCATCTTTCTGAGTTTGCCTGTGTAGTTCTATGACATTGTCAGTCTCTATAAAGCAAAGACCACTTGTATGGCTTCTCTCGTCTCTAGCCAAGAGTCTGGAACAGAGCCACTTAGGTATACCTGCCTGGTACTTTACGATGGACCCAGACCCAGTGTTCTCTCTGCACGCCAACCACCAAGTTGGCATAGGTTGCACATCCACTTCGCATAGATTGCAGATCCATATACAACTGCATATCCAGTGATATGCAACTTAAATACGCCTTCTCTCAGCTGGTGCCCCAAATCAAGGCATCATCAGGACACCCCATGTTTGGGAGTCACTGGGATGATCTTCATTGGAGGAAGGGCAGGAAAGATGGCGAAACTTTCAAACAACCTGGAGCAGGGGTTAACCCATCATTTCCTTGCAGGCTCTCCTCAAAGCGAGGTCCCCAGGTCGAGAGCAGCCCCATCACCACCTGGGCGCTCCTGAGCAATGCAGAATCTCAGGTCCCCACCCCAGACTTTTCGGATCAGAATCCGCATTTTAGTTAAGATTCCCGGGCATCCTTCTGTGAAGTTGCATTTGACAAATCAATGAATCTAGCCATTGAACAACCGAGCGCGACTCGGCCAAGAAAACGTGAGCCCCAACCCTTTGTGCCCGCCTCGCACCGGCTCCGCTAGATAGCAACCGAACCCCTGGGGACATCGGAGCGGGCGCTGCCGAGGGCCATTTGCTGATTGGCTCGTCCTGTCACGTGACCGGTGCTGAGCCTTCCGTGCGCCTGGATTGGCTGTCGCGGACGCTGACGGACAGGGCCGGGGCGGGCCGGAGACCGGTCTGAGGGGAGCGCGCGGGGGCGGGAGGGGCGAGGGCGCGAGGGTGCGAGTGCGCGTGCGCGCGCGGCGGGGCTTTCTCCCGAGCCGTCGGAGGGAGCCGAGCGCGTCTCGGGAGGTAAGCGGAGCCGCAGGCGAGTCTTTCGCCCTCCGGTCCCCTGTCCTCGCCGGCCGGGTGGGCAGGGCAGAGCTGGGCAGGCGAGGCGTGGGGTTCGCGGCCCGGGGAGCCCTGCCTTGGGGAGGATGCAGTCCTAGCTCGGCTGCACCCCCCTCCTGCCTCAGTTTCCCTCTTCCTGCGCTCGGATGCACCCGCCGTCCTCCCCGCCGCGGCGACGGCTCTGCCGGAGGCTGGTCGCCCGCCTGGCAGGTTCGCCTGCGCCTTTGTCTCTGAGGGGAGGGTGCCGGTGTCGCCCCCTGACAGGTGGGGGTGCGGGCCGTGGGGGCTCGGGGCCCGCGCTGCAGGAGGCGCTGTCATGCGGCGGGACCCGCACACGGGAGATCGGAGGGGGAAAAATGTAGTAGTGTCACTTGGCCGAGCCCTGGGGCTCGAACTCACCTGGCGGCGGCCAGCGAAGCCAGATTCCTAGCGCAGCCGTCACAGCGCCGCCTGCCTGGGCGCGGGCGCCGCGGGGCTCATAGCCCCGAGACCGGCGCTGCCCGGGAGGCTGCCCAGCCCGCCGGACCCGCTCGCCCCGGAGTTTCCCTGGAATCGAACGCCTCGAGCCTGCAGAAGCAACCCAAAGAGGCGTGAAGAGGCTTTAAAACAAAACAAAACAACTGGGCGCTGGTGGGGCCGGTCTCAGGGAAAGGCTCCAGAAAAGGGGCTCCGGAGCCGGCGTGAGCAGTGGCCCGGCCTCGGCGAGGAGCGAATGCCTGCAGTAAGCTGCAGACCAGACCAGCGCAGCCAGAGATTCCTCTTCAAGAAGAAAGGAAGGGAGGGTGGTGATTTCTGTGCATTTCTGGTGCCGCTCGAGTGGCCACTTATTTTCAGCATTTAATGGGGCTGTAGGAAGAGGGAAAGCAGGGTCTACATTGAACCTGTTCAGACCTCCCTAAGTCTTTGAAAAGTGTGTTTAGAAAAGACCATTTGGCTGCCAAAAGAGGAGGCGGGGGAAGGCATAGGATTTCCCCTTTAAATCCAGCTTTAAAACAGAGAGGTTGGGTCCAGGTTAAGAGCTGGTTAAACTGCCAGGGATCCCTTCCTTTTCTCCATCTCCCCAGATCTGCAATCGCAAGGGCATACTTGGCATCTTAGAGTGGAAGGTAAGAAGTTCTTTCAGTTTTCCACGGGTTTACTAATTTGTTGGCTGTATCTGGTAACCTACTCGTTACATGCTTCAACTATCTTGCAGATCTTACTGTATTCTAGAGCTTCAGTGTGCTTCATTCAGAACTTATCCTGGTATGAGATGACTAAGGATCTCTGCCTAATTCTTTGGAGCATCCCGATACTGCTTCAAAGCATTTTTAGTACCCTATTTCCTGTATGAAGTGGTTCCTTTAAGAAACAGTCAGATATTCAAACATCTAAAACTCACCCCATGCCTGTGAAATGTCTACACTTGCTAAGAAATCAATTTACTAGGCAAGATAAATCTACTTTTTTTTCTTCCATAAGGAAGCAATACTTAAATTTGTTAGGGGGCTCAAACTCAGGATTATTAGCTGCGGCAGTTAACTTTTGCTGGTTTTCTGAGACTAGTCAAAATAAAAGAACGGTTGTGGCAAAGCTCATTGGTTACGCCACAGGTGGCCCTAGTGAAGTGAAATATAGGTTGTCACCTGATAGGTTGGAATGCAAAGCAAATTAGTGGGAATAATTTAAAACTTTGTTGAAGCTGGTATGCAGTGGGGAAGAGAAAAGCATTCTCAAGCTGAGGTAGGTGGCATAGTTTGAGAAAGGCATTTTTACAGAAAAATGTAATTCTTGTATGTAAACTACACAAAGGGCATGCAACCTTGGTTCAGCCTGTGGAAGAGAGGTAAGGGTTTTGAAAAGATTGAGAAACACTGATGAGGTCATGCCAGGGCCAGCAGGAAGACCGACAGATTTGGTTCAACTTGAGGGAAGCAACCCATCTCAGTGATCTATAGGACAGGCTTTATCCTCCAATTCAGTAAAATCCCACTCGTGTTGCTTTTAAGGCAACAATAGAAGCATTTCCTTTCTGTTGTTTCTGTCCCCTGGGTCAGGGACACGAGGATGAGGAGCGCAGGAGAGAGATTATGACCAGCGTGCCTAAGCAGTAATGTCCCTTGAGGAGTATCTGTGTCACAATGTATAAATCCAAGAGCCTTGACACCGAAAGGTGTCTGAGCACCTCCCTTAGGGTGTGCAGCGTAGGCTAAAGCTGGCTAACACCGCCACAGGTGGGGGCCATGGGTGAGATCATCCCACAGGGAAGCAGCAGGAAAGGAGAGCATGGAACTGTGGAATGCAGCGAGGTGCAGGCAGCTTGTCTTCGGAGCAGAAGAGGGGCATTTCCAAGCTGAACAGCCTCACTATTAGCTAGCCTGGCGGGGTCACTGATGGAGGTCCTGGGGAGGTTATGGGTTTCCGGCTGTAATCATCACTTGTGCCTGTAATATGTTCTAGAGAAAAAACAAAAAATCCTCACAAAGACACAAATCTAGGCTGCTGTTGCTGTTTCCAGTCCTTGGCTCATGTCACCCACTGGCTTCCAGAAAACAAGTTGTAACCTCTTCGCCAGTAGGTGGCGGTGCTGCATCTGGGAATTCCTAGAGGGGCTGGAATAGCCGGCTGTCAGGAGCCCTGTGGAGCCTCTGGTCTAGCTTTTGAAAGGCTGTGTCAGCTCTTGGTCAAAGAGAATCTCAAAGAAATAGTTCTGAGAGCAAAACTGTTTATATAAGGTAGGAATGCTGTGTGCTGTGAAGACTGAGGAATGGCTGTGATTACTTTGCATGGGTGTTTCTGGGGGAGAAGGCAGAGGGTAAATTGGCAATTAAGTATTTTAGCATAAGCTTAAAAGAAGCACTTGGTATTCATGTTGTTGGTTAATTAAATATCATGTTGAGATCATGATTCAATCAAAATTCACAACAACTTCATTGTTTCTAATTATTTGCCTGCAAAGCTAGTCTACACGCATGGATGAGGCTGTGAAAGTGTACAAGTGATTTTTAAGCATGATCAGTAGCCAGTAATTCCATGTTCTAAAGATAGCAGTGTATTAGCACAAATTATGCTGATTTAGCACTACAAGTCTGTCCACTGATCATAGGTCAAAGTTATTTTAAATTAGTTTTTTCTAAGACTCAAAAATTCCTAACAAATTCCCAATGCCGATCTTTCCAGATTGGATTATCCATCCAAAACTTGAATTTTGGTTTATTGACCATATTAACCAGGGTTCATTCATCCATGCCCTAGTTTTGAAATATAACCATTCTTTGTCCTTCGAATGTTATGGACTGTTCTCTGAAATGAATCTTGTGGACATGGAACTTGAGGGAGACGGATGCTTTTGCCAGTGATGGGGAGATTATAGTATAGAGCAAGGGTCTCGGCTCTGACCATGCCCAAGGTCCAGGGTACTGCCTCTGGGGGCCATTACTCCTGTCACCTACCACCTTCTGCAGTTCCCATCCTATGGTTCAACTTATTTGAGGCTTATTCCTGCCTCTTTTCAAGTGAACTGATGAGCCAGCCTTTCTAGCAAAAACAATGCCAAATCCTGAAATCCTACTGGTACAAGACACAGTTTGTTAATATCACTTCATTATGTGACCCCTAAATGCATCTCTTTTGCTTTCTATCACTTTTCTCACGTGTTTACTGGGTTTGGTGAGATGGTGAATGTTTCTTGAACTCTTTCCAAGTCTAAAGGGGTAGATGATTCTCATAAGCTATTTCTGAAGCCTCCCCAAAATCTCCACTAAGCAGGTATTTCCATACTGTGAAGCTAAGGCAAAAAGAAATTTTGCTAGTGTTTGTTCCCAGAGAAATGGTGGTGCTTTGTCTTAGGATCCTAATGGTTCAGAGTTAGAAGAAACTCTAGAGATGGTCAAATTATCCCTCTCGTTTTTTAGATGTTGTTAGATGCCATTGAGTCGGATCCGACTCATAGCAACCCTCCTAGGATTTTCAATGACTGATTGCTTTGAGAGTGGATTGCCATGTCCTTCTCCATTTGTGCAGTGCTGGGGATTGAACCCAGGACCTCTGAGAGTGTAGACAAGCTCTCTACCAATTGAGCTTTAAATAGGGAGTTTCAGCTCAGAGATGAGTAACTTGACTAAGTTAACAGAGCTGGTTATTGGTGGGAACTAGTTGGAGGACTAGAACCCATGCCATCTTCCTTCACCTGCAATCAGTACACAGAAAAATGTTGTGTCCATGGGGGGCGGGGGTGGCAGGAAAGTTCTCTAAGGAATTCCTTGATGTAGGATATTAAAGCTACATAAGAGTAGCCGAGGCTAGGTAGAAATTCAAGGTCAACATTTTCTTTTTAGCTCACTCTTTTCTGCAATAGCTAAACCCAAAGAGCATTCTTTACTGTGCATCTTTGAGTTTTTAAAACTGCACACTGTTTCTTGAAAGAAAAAATCTTTCATCATCTAAGAATAGCCATCGCCCAATCAGATGTTCTTAAATTGGGTTCAAGTCTGTGTGGATCATATAGTTTGCTTACTTTGTGATTTTCTATATTTTATCTTTTATACATTTAACACATTATTCTGGGAAGGGGGTCCTTAGGCTTCAACAGACTACCAAATTCATCCATGGCACAGGAATAGAATAAGAATTCTAGTGTCTAGACTAGTTTTAGAAAATTGCCAAGTGGGAGAATTCTTGATTGGGGAACTAACAACATTACCATGGAAGAGTATTTGGGGTGAAATACATAAGTTCTTAGGAATATTTTACCTTTATTAAGATGTTTTAAATTGCTCACCAAATGAAGATACTAAGAATACCATTTTACCAATCTTAAGTTAATAATGGAAATTCAAGTGATTGCCATGTATCATTCCTTGCTCAGTAAGTAGTCTCCTAATTTCACCAAACACTTACAAGTTCATATTACTTTACTGGTAATGACACCTGTACTAAGAGGCTTCCATCTCCCACTATCTAATTTAGCCTGCAGCTGTAGCCCTGTGGCGTCTGATCCTATCAGGTCTCAGAAGCTAAGCAGCGTCAGGCCTGATTAGTACTCGGATAGGAGACCACTTGGGACCACCCAATGCTGTAGGCTTGGGAGAAGGACCCAGCAACCCACACCCCAAAAATCAGTCAGCCATCGAAAACCCCATGAATAGCAGAGAAGCACTGACAATAGTGTTTCACCTGTTGTACATAGGGTCACTATGAGTTGAACACTGACTCGACCACACCTAACAACAACAACTATCTAATTTGATTTCCACATATTCAGTGCTTTTCTGATTTATGACTGCGAGCCTTGCCTCTTTTCACTTCTGAGGTGCTATTTGTTGTTGTTGTTGTTGTTAGGTGCCGTTGAGTCGGTAACCGACGCATAGTGACCCTCATAGGGTTTTCAATGGCTGACTGTTTCGGGATTGCCTTGGGAGTGTATTGCCAGGTCCTTCTCCCATTTTTGGGGTGCTGGGAATCAAACTGGGGACCTCAGAGACTGCAGCGCAGCGCCCTACCAACTGAGCTAAATCCCAGCCCTGAGATGCTATATCTACTATGACTTGGGCTATAACCTCATAGGACTCACCATGATCTCAGAGATGCAAAATTACTTACATGCCAGGGGAAATGAATCTTTAGCTTCCTTCATTTGTATCCAAGGTATGCCATGGAAAACCACTGCTTTTCTTTCATTAATTATTTTATTTCTCTTTACTCTTTGCAATCCCAAATTCTCTCTTTTCTAATTGTCCCCAAATAGGAGTGATTCAAAATTTATATATGTAGGATTAAAAATTTTTTTTGTTTTGCTAGAAAGGCATACAGAAGTTCCTTAGCATGCCATTGCCATTTTGGACACAGGAGAAATAACTTGGGTAGAGAATCCCACATTGTAAAGGATATTTGCTTGACAGTCTCTTGACTTATGTCTTATGGACCCTTTCCTACACTTGATACTGTGCTGACCCGTGCTCATGAATGCCAACTTCTGGGACATTTTCAGGTATGATGTTGTTAGGTGCCCTTGAGTCGGTGTCTGACTCATCGCAACTCTACGTACAACAGGCGAAACACTATTGTCAGTGCTTCTCTGCTATTCATAGGGTTTTCAATGGCTGATTGATTTTTGGGAGTGGGTTGCCAGGTCCTCCTTCCAAGCCTACAGCATCCCGTGTTCCCAGGTGGTCTCCCATCCAAGGACTAACCAGGCCCGACCCTGCTTAGCTTCTGAGATCTGACGGGATCGGACACCACAGTGGTATCGCTGCAGGCTTTTTCAGATACAGGCTAGAGTAATATTTGTTCTTGTTTTAGCAGAAGAATAGAAATTACCTTTTCTTCTTTAGTAGGTTAATGCTTAAATTCATGTAATAGAGAAAAAAAGTCAAATTTCTACACTCTAATCCCAGTACCACTGCTAGGTTATTGTGAAATTGGGGAGGGTGCACACTAGTGACTTGTGAGTGTTTCCTTGTCTGAAAATAAGGGAAAAGAGCAGTAACCACTTAGAGTCTTTCCTGTTTCAAAATCTTATGACTGTATAAAATTCTACCTGTACCCAACTAAATAGATCTTTAAAATGTTAGCTAGTGGGGTGCTTGTTTATAATCAATTAAAGTTGGTGCCAATACAAGATTTTTTTCAGTACTGGGGAGTCACACCCAGGACCTCAAGAATGCTAAGCAAGTGTTCTACCACTGTGCCATACCCAGCCCCCTTTTTAGTTTTTGAGTCAGGGTCTTGCTGAGTTACTCAGGCTGCCTCTGGCCTTGAGCTTGTGATCCTCCTGCCTCAGCCATCCAAGTCACTTGGGATTCCAGGCATGGGCCACTGCACCTGGCTATGATTTCTTTATAGCTGCCAATGGCTTTGTGCAAAGTTTACAAAAATATGCTGTAATCCTGTATCTCTTTTCTACTCAAAGTTCAGCCAGCGGACAGCAGCATGGATATCCCCCAGGAGCTTGTTAGCAATGCAGACCCCCAGGCCTCCTCCATGACCCACCAACTCTGAAGGTGCATTTTACCAGGCTGCCTAGATGATGAGCGTGCACATTCAAGTCTGAGGCGTGCTGCTCCATTTCATGTTGAGTCTTACGTTGACAGGAGGAGGGAGGCAGGCTATTTTATGGAAGGGGAAACTGAGACCCAGAGCTGTTAAGTAACTAGGTCAAGGTTCCTGTGCTAGTGTCTCACTCGGGGTTCCTTACTCTGAACCTAATTCTGTCTTTTTGGTTGGGCTGGAGTCAGCCTTGTACAATAAACACTCCTGGATGCCCAGCCCATGGAATTAGCTGTGGCTGTGTGATTGAGTGTCAGCCAACAGAATGTGAGTAAAAGTGGAAAAACGCTGTGAACATTCACAGAAAAAGAAGAGGGTGTCTCTACACACACACACACACACACACACACACACACACACACACACACACACCCCGCATGTGAATCCTTCCATGCTTTTTTCCATTCTTTATTGGCTGGAATGGAGAGGACCTCTACCAAGATCTTAGAGATTATGTTTTGTTTTAATTAATTAACCAATTAATTAATTAATTTTGTGGTACTGGGAGGTTGAACTGAAGGGCTCACTAGTGCTTTGTGAGTGCTCTACCATTGAGCTGCACCCCCAGCCCATTTTTTACTTTTTATTTTGAGACAGGGTCTTGCTGAGTTATGCAGGCTACTTCTGGCCCCAAACTTGCGATCCTCCTGCCTCAGCCTCCAGAGTCACTAAGATGACAGCTGTGCACTGCCATACCTGGAGAATTTATATTTTAAAGATACAGGACTTGCATCAGCCTCAGTACCTTGATCATTTTGTGAGAGCTGCCCCACTGACCGGAAATGAACTTGTACTGAGCTTGGACCATTCTAGAGGTTGGGGTCTGTGCATTAAGCACTTAGTCAACACTAACAGATTCACTTGACTGGTGGCTTGGGACTTGACGTTGTGGCCCTTTGGCCTAATGCATTCATTCGTTTTTGTCTTTGGCAGTTGGTGTTTGGTCGGGGTCCAGCATGCAGAAGTGAGTGAGCGGTGGGGAACAGCCGAGCTGATGGGCGGTGAGGATGTGAGTGCGTTTGAA
Organism: Pedetes capensis; assembly: GCA_007922755.1. NCBI lineage: Eukaryota > Metazoa > Chordata > Mammalia > Rodentia > Pedetidae > Pedetes > Pedetes capensis. The sequence continues at coordinate 28,399 of VMDO01002771.1, read as the reverse complement.
AGCTTCCTCACCCACCACTCCAGGGTAAGGAAAAGGCATTCTCTGCCATTGTTTCTCTGGCTTTGCTGACTCTGAGGGGCTCTTACCCCAGCTGCCTCTGTGTCAGTGCAGCAGGATGCCCTGTTTGTGAGAGGCTCCCAATGTATTCAGGACTCAATTTAGAGACACCGTGCAAATCAGCGATCACAGGAGAAAACTGTGACCTAGGTGATTGGACGGGTTGTGTGCATGGAAATCTCTTCACCCAGGAATTATTAGGGAGTTTGTACGGGTAGGATTTATTCAGGGTTGTGGGACTTCCTGAGCTGCACTGTAGAAGAGGAGCAGGGGACATTGCCTTTTTCCTGAAGTCATTTAACTGTGAACTCTGCTGAGTCTGTTTCCCTTGCCCACTGTCAGCCTCATCCAAAGACCATGGTGCTCTATTCTTCTTCACTAATCACTGTTTTCTCCAAGGGACCAGCTTGTCAGAGAGTTGAAGCTTTTGGTGGGGTGGATAACAACCTTACCAAAAGCACATGGTTCTGCCCCTCCCATTTTTTTCCATCCAGTGTCACCGGAAGCCCCACGTCTGTTCACCCTCCTCATTGACAGCTGCTAGAGCAGTGCATGAGGTGGGCATTGGGACCATCACAACCAAAGGGGCTTTGAGTTTTTGTTTGTGCAAAAGATCTTTGAGATCAGGAAAAACTCAGTGTTTTTGCCTCTCTCAGGCTAAGAGGACATCTGGGAAGGAGGGGTGGAAATGACCTTATGCCTTTCTGAGCTCTCCAACTTTTATTTATTTATTTTAACCTTTTTTAGTAGTAAATTTTAATGTACAATTTAATGGGTCTCTGTATGACATTTCCACACATGGCATTTCATTGCACATCACTCACGTTCACTTCCCTCTTACCCTCTCCTGACAGCCTTCCACCTTTTAAAGATTAAACTAAAACCAGACTCCTTTGAAGAGGAAATTAGGATTAATAGTAATGTAAGCAGCGCTAAGGATATTAAGAAAGTGGGATCAGAGGTTTAAAAAAAAAATTACTCAGCTGAAAACCTGGATGGAGGGTTGTTTCATGCACCTGAATTCAATACTGTAGCTCCCTTGCTAGATAATGGCTCCTTATGTGGGCTCAGAAGGCACCCAGAAGGGCTGCTACACTTAGTGGCCTCATGTAGCTCAGGAATGAGTCCAATTTACTGAACCAAGTGGACAGTTAAGAGCTGCAGATCTCTGGAGATTCCTGTAAGTGGACATCATTGCTGCTGTAGAGGGATGCCCGTTCTTGGAGATAAGCAAAGCAGGGCAAGGCAGTGCGGGAGTAGGCATCAGCGGAAGAATCCAGGGTATCAGCCAGACACACAATGCAGTGCAGGGCCTAGGAGTTGTTAATGAGAGGAGCTGGTCCGTGTTGGGTTTTTTCACTACAATAAAGGAGCCAAGTTTTGATAGCTTCCCTCATTTCCTCTGTAGCTCTTGTATATCCTCTGTTTTGTTGTTGTTGTTAGGTGCTGTCGAGTCAGTATCCGACTCATAGCGACCCTCCTAGGGTTTTCAATGGCTGACTGTTTTGGGATTGCCTTGGGAGTGGATTGCCAGGCCCTTTTCCCATTTTTGGGGTGCTGGGAATTGAACTCGGGTCCTCAGAGACTGCAGTGCAGTGCTCTACCAACTGAGCTAAATCCCAGCCCCATCCTCTGTTTTAGGAGTAACTAAAAAGTGTGACTTGCCAGAAGTAGCTCTTGCCTGGCATGTTGCTATGTAAATACTATGCAAGGATCGAACTGTAGAGAGATCTATCCTGGACTGGTGTCTAGGTGCCAAAGAAAGTAATGCCCGCGAGGCCAATGCACCCGTGTCCCTCGACTGGGTGGTGTGGATATTTTGAATCAGATAGTGCTTATGTGATTTCTTGTGGGTGGCAGTGACGTCAGCCCCTACCTCCTAAATGCTAGTAGCTCCCCCAACAATTATGACTACCAAAAAGCCTCTGGGAATTCTTGAATGTTTCCTGAGGGGGTACAGAATTGGCCTTGGTCAAGAACTATAGCTGAAGTAGTACAGAGATTTCATCTTGCTCTGAGTTTCTCTGGAACCATATTTTAATTATTTAAGTTCATTTCGCTTTACTGTTCCTACTTGAAAAATAGACACACGTTTTAACTCATCCAAAGGAAGCAAGGTACATAGTACTGTGTGGCTCCCTGGAGGCTCTGTGAATGCTAAACAATAACTGCTCCCCAAATTTTCAGGACCAAGACTCACTCTTAATCTCTGTGATGTCAGTAACTGAGGAATAGTGGGAGTTTGAAGAAAGGTGATGGATTAGTAGTGTGGGAAATAAAGAATAGTACTGGATTCTGAGTTTATTTGAAGATAGCATGTTCTAGTCCACTGTGACAATAGATTTTGGATGAAGGCTTTCCTTTGCAAAGCCAAGGAAAGGAAGAAGGGATGAGGCAGGAAAGAGCCTATTTAGAAGAGTAGTCATGGAAATTGCATCTGACATGTGGTCTCTTAATGTTTAAGTGACTCATGTATAATCAGACCAAAGGACATAAAGAAGTCACCTCCAAAAGCAAACTGTTATCCTGAATGACTGCTGATCCAGACCAATTTTAACAAATAATACAGTAAAAACTAGAGAATATTTCTAGAAATCTGCTTTTATTATAGAAACTTTACATTTCTAGTCCATCTTTTCTTTGGGAGTGTGGAAAGGGATTTTCTTCAGTCTATGCCTTTGGGGTGGTCAATAAAATGTTTTCATATGGCACATGTTCTTTTGGTAGCCTTCCAGTACTGTGTGTTAGAATAGAGAAGGCAGCTGTAACTCTGACCTAGATTCAACTAATCTATGTTGTTTTAGTAGAGAGCCTTGGTTCAACTCTAAGATATGGCCATTGCAGTGATTAAATTTAAACTATCTCAGAGATTTGAGCTCCCTCTTGCTATGTTTCTGGTCCCTGTGATTATTAGACTTGCTCACAAAATTTATACCTGCACTCTTTTTATTAGGTGCCATTGAGTAAGGTATGACTCATAGTGACCTTATGTACAACAGAATGAAACACTGCCTAGCACTGTGCCACGCACATGATCTTTCTTATCAGATGGTGCTTCTTTGCTATTTGTAGGGTTTGCAATGGCTAATTGTTTTGGGAGTGGGCTGATGAGTCCTTCTCCCTAGTCTGTAAGCTCAGCTGAAACCTGTCCACCATGGGTGGCCCTGCTGGGATCTGAAATACTGGTGGCATAGCTTTCAGAATCACAGCAACATGCAAGCCCCCACAGTATGGCAAACTGAGAGACAAGTGGATCTAATATGTCATGAAGCCATTGTAAATGACCTTATTTCTTTGTATTCTGCCATATAAGTACATATAAGTAGTGTGTCTAGGGCTGGGATTTAGCTCAGTTGGTAGAGCGCTGCGCTGAAGTCTCTGAGGTCCCGAATTTGATTCCCAGCACTGTAAAAATGGGAGAAGGACCTAGCAATCCACTCCCAAGGCAATCCTGAAACAGCCATTGAAAACCCTATGAGGGTCGCTATGACTCGGATACCGACTCGACGGCACATAACAACAACAACAACAAGTAGTGTATCTGTATAAGTACATATAAGTTGTGTGTATGTGTGTGCATATATATATACACATATACTTGTATATACATATATATACTCACACACATGTATACACACACGCGTGTGCACACACACCTACGGGGCTGACATTTAGCTCAGTTGGTAGAGCACTGCTCCTCACTCTCTGAGGACCCGGGGTTGGTCCCTAGCACTGCAAAAACAGGAGAAGGACATGGCAGCCTACTCCCAAAGAAATCCCAAAGCAGTCAGCCATTGAAAACCCCACAAGGGTCAGTATGATTCAGACCCAACTCGATGGCACTTAACAACAACAACTATATATATATATATATATATATATATATATATATATATATATGCGCCATCAAGTCAAGACTGACTCATAGAGACCCTAGGTACAACAAAACTAAACACTTCCCAACACTGTGCCATGCCTAGTACTATGTCAGCTTCTCTGCTATTCACAGGGTTTTCAATAGTAAATTATTTTGGGATTGTATCTAGAGTGGGCTGCCAGGTCCTTCTTCCATTTTTGCCCTGCTGGGGATCGAACCCAGGGCCTCAGAGAGTGGAGAGCATCACTCTACCAATTGAACTAAACCCCAGAGGCATATATGTATACACACACACACACACACACACACACACATTTATACAGGTTAAGCAAAATTTGTAAGAGTGCTTGGGAAGGATTCTCTGTACTCTGAAGACAGAGGTGCTTCTATGTAGAAGTAAGATGACAAGTGAAAGGAGCTTGGGTAGGAGTTTGCTAGTGTTTGAGGTTGAAGTTTTTTCTAAGTCAACTCAAAGTGTGGTCCCTGGACCAGGAGCATTACAATTACCTGGATACTTGTTAGAAATGCACAACCTTTCTGAATCAGCTTCCCCAGGGTGAGTGTAGTAATCTGTGTTTTCATCAGTCCCATAGGTACTTCTGATGGGTGCTAGAATTCAGGAAGCACTGCTCTATCTTGTGCTTTGTGATGTACCGTCATCTTACACATTGCTTCCTCTGTGTTTGTGGTGGTAAAGGCACTGAGAAAGTATTTTTTTCAGGTGGTCAGAATATATATAAGATTTTCTCATGATGACCTCTGGGGTTATTTTCTCAAACCATGGTCTAAGTCTTTTCCTGCGTTGTCCAATAAAGTAATCACTAGTCATGTGTGGCTGTTGCTATTTAAATTAATTACAATTCAGTTCTTCATTTGTACTAGCCACACTTCAAGTGCCTCATAGCCACACACGGTTAATGGACACCCTCTTCGACAGTGTAGATGCAGAGCATGTCCATCAGCAGAAAATGGTCTATTGGACAACCCTATTTTACTCTGTAAAAATCCCTCTCCGTTAGGAACCCGCATTTGTAGTGATGATGTGCTTTTGTTATAAAATTCTTTTAAAACATCTCCCCTCTGGCGAGTCTTTCAGTCTGTGAGTGTACCTTGCTGAACTTTTTACCTTGCTGAACTTTTAACCTTGCTGCAGCCTCTGCCTGCTACAGAAAGTGCCACGGGTCCGTCTCTTGGACATAATCGAACGCACTGCCTCTAAAGCATTTGTCCTTTAATCCAAGGCTGCTGAGCTGTCTCTTTGCATTTATTCCCTCCTGCCCTGAGCATCCGGGGCGAGCCTGTTGGTGCAGGATGTCTTTTTTGATATTGTCTAGACCTTTCACAAAGAGTGTAGAAGAGGTGACAAGAGAATTTTCACCTCTCCTTCTTCCAAGCCCCAACTTGGCTCAAAAAAGTGTTTCATAAGAGGGGATTAATTCACCAGCTTAACCTCTACAGAGTGATCCCCTAAGCAATGAGTCTCTACAGAAAATTTCAGAACTATTACAGCACAGATGTAATAATTAAGCCCTTTAGCAACATGGAAGAGTTTTCTGTGGATATTACCTATTAATATTACCAATATTAGTTGCTCAGAAAGTATCACTACAACAAATGAAAGATATGGAAGTACACACTTTTTCAAAAGGTGGAATTTAAGCTAACTGAGCCTACAATTGTTTGACATGGTAGAGGGAATGAGAAAGGATTTGTATGCCATTAATAGTATTGCTGGAGGTGAAGGAAAGAAGGGGGTGGGGACTGAAATTGATCCTTGGATAGCCTTAGCTTGACTGAATCACTCTTTTTTTTTCCTATTCTTGCTCTTTTTTTTTTTTTTTTTTTTTTTTGGTGGTACTTGGGGGTTGAACCCAGGGCCTCACACATACTATGCAAGTGCTCTACCATGGGCTGCACTTGCAGCCTCATTTTTGTTTTTATTTTGAGACAGGCCTTCCTGAGTTACATAGGCTACCTCTGACCTCAAACTCGTGATCCTCCTGCCTCTGCCTCCCAAGTCTTTGCCATTATAGATGTGAGCCACTACACTCAGCTTTGACTGATACTTCTGATGGGTGTATGGTTTGTTCTTTTACTATCTCTCTTTGTCATTTTCAAAAAGACTTTACTTTTGGAGCAGTTTAGTCTCAAGCAAAATTGAGAGGAAGGCCCACAGATTTCCCGTATACCCCTGTACACATGAATGTTGTTGTTGTTGTTAGGTGCCATTGAGCTGATGTTTGACTCATAGCGACCCTACACACAATAGGTGAAACACTATTGCCAATGCTTCTCTGCTATTCATAGGGTTTTCACTGGTGGTTTGGTTTTTGGGAGTGAGTTGCTTGGTCCTTCTCCCACACATGAATAGCCTCCCTCATTATCAACATTCCCCACCAGAATGGCACATTTGATGTAATTGATGAGCCTATATTGATGTCATAATCACCCAAAGACCATAGTTAACATCACTGTTTATGTTCCATATTCTTTGGGCTTGGACCAATGTATAATGACATATACCCACCATGATAACATCATACTGAGTATTTTTTCTGCCTAAAAATCCTCTGGGCTGTGCTTATTCATGTCTCTTTTCCCTGCCCCTCCTCCAAGTCTTGGGACACATTGATCTTTTTATTATCTTCACAGTTTTTCTTTTCCCAGAATATGCTATAGTTGGAATCATATAATATGTAATCTTTCAGTTTGGCTTCTTTCTCTTAGTAATATGCATTTAACTTTTGTCCATGTCATGGTATGATAGCTCATTTCTTTTTAGTACTGTATAATATTCTGTCATGTGGGTGTACCAGAGTTTGTTTATCCATTCGTCTATTTGGTTGCTTTCAAGCTTTGACAATTATGAATAAAGCTCCTTTAAACATCCATGTGCAGGTTTTGATGTGGACATAAGTTTTCACCTCCCTTGGGTAAATACCAAGGAACATGATTATTGGCTCAGATGGTAAGAGTATGTTTTGTTTTATGAGAAACTGCTGAACTGTCTTCTAAAATAGCTCTATCATTTTACAGTCCCAATGAACAAGAGTTTTCTGTTATTCTGCCTCCTCACCAGCATTTGGTTTTGTCAGTGTCCTGGGTTTTGGCCATTCTACGAGGTATACAATGCTATCTCATTGCTGTTTTAGTTTGCATTTCCCTGATAACGTGATATCGACCCTTTTCATATTCATATTTGCCATCTGTGTATGTTTTTCAGTGAAGTATCTGTTAAGGGTTTTGGCCTAGTTTTTTTTTTAAATCAGGTTATTTTCTTATTGTTGAGTTTTAAACATTTTTTGTGTATTTTGGAAAATGGTCTTTTACCAGATATGTCTTCTACAAATATTTTCTTACCTATAGATTGTCTTCTCATTGTCTTGTCATGTCTTTCAGAGAACAGAAACTTTTAATTTTAATGAAATCTAGTATAGCAATGATTTCTTTTATGGTTGTGCATTTGGTCTTGTATTTAAAAAGTCATTGTCATACCAACATTCAACTAGGCTGTCCCCTATCTTCTACGAGTTTCTTAGTTTTGTGTTTTACATTTAGGTCTATGATTCATTTTGACTTAATTTTTGTGACAGATATAAGGAGTGTAGCTAGATTTTTTCTGCATATGCATATCTTATTGTTTTCATACCATTTGTTGAAAAGACTCTTGGCTCCACTATATTGCCTCTGCTCCTTTGTCAAAGATCAGTTAACTATAATAACATGGCTCTTTACTGAGCTGTTATGTTTCATTGATATATTTGTCTATTCCTTCACTAATACCATACTGTCTTGCTTACTGTAACTTTATAGGAAATCTTAGTCACACAGTCATTCTTCCAACTTTGTTCACTTCCTTCAATAGTGTGTTAGCCATTTTGTTTCTTTTGCTTCTCCACATAAATATTAGAATCAGTTTGTTGATACCCACAAAATAACTTGCTTGGACTTTGATTGGGATTGCTTTGAATCTGTAGATCAAGTTAGGAAAAACTGACATCTATTCTGCCAATCCATAAATATGGAATATCTCTAGATTTATTTAGTAGTTCTTAGATTTCTTTCATCAGAATTTTGAAGTTTTCTTTTGACGTATACTTGTCCATACTTTAAGATCTATATGTAGATCTTTAAGATCTAAATATTTGATTGGGGGGCGGCGCTAATGTAAATTGTGGGGCTGGGGTTCAGCTAAGTTGGTAGAGCGCTGCTCTACACTTTCTGAGAACCTGAGTTCGATCCCCAGCAGCACAAAAACAGGAGAAGGACATGGCAATCTACTCCCAAAGCAATCCTGAAACAATCAGCCATCAAAAACCCTATGAGGGTCACTATGAATTGGACTCGACTCGATGGCACTTAACAACAACAGCAATATAAATTATAATGTGTATTTAATTTCAAATTTCACTAGTTCATTGCAAGTATGTAAGAAAATGATTGTCTTTTGTATATAACCTTCTATCTGCAACCTTACTATAATTGCTTATTAGTTCCAGGAAGGAATTTTTGTCGGTCGTTGTTGATGATGATTCTTTTGGGTTTTCTACATAGATAATGATTCCATCTTCAAACAAAGATAGTTTTCTTTCTTCCCAATCTGTATACCTTTTATTTTCCTTCTTTATTGCTGTATGTAGGATTTCCAGTACAATGTTGGATATAAGAGATACCAGAGACATTTTTGCCTTGTTCCTGATGTTAGTGGAAAGGCTTCTAGTTTCTTACCATTTAGTATGATGCTAGCTATATATTTTCTGTATGTTCCCTTCTCTTTCCTTTGCCTTTCTTACCAACTTTTGTCTGCTCTGAATGTTGGCAGGGGCCCAGGTCTCTCCAGGGCAGTGCCGTTTGGATAGAATGATGTACTGTTGTATTAACTTTCCTGTCCACTGTAGAATGTTTAGTATCCCTAGTTACTAAATGTCCATTTTCCTCTAACCAACTGATTTTGTAAACCACTTCCCCAATACATGTAATTGAGAATAAAACTAGAAGACAGATGAGTTTGGTGTGGGCTTTAGGAGGAGAGAGGAGTAATTAGAGTTGGATGAAAGGCCAGCGGCTTCTTAGGTTGAGGGACAAGGTTGATCTCAGGAGTGTGGGGATCCTTCCTGGTCTGTCATAGCTCCAGGCTGTATCTGCACAAACTGTAGTTGGTTGGTCATATTTTACTTCTCGACCATTCACGTGGCTCCATGTTCCCATTTGGCTTCTCTTCTCAGGTCTTTCTGTTTCTACTCTTTTTTGTCTTCATAACTTAACTAATGATCTATACCTGAACCCACTGTAAAAGAAGAAAAGGAGCATATTTCTGCAGAGACTGCCATCCCTACCTGTCAGAGCTCTCATCCCAGGCAGTCTTAAGGGTGCTGATGCACTTTCCTAGCCCAAACAGCTGTGCCCACTACTGCTTCCTTTAATAAGCACGATGGTCCTGCAGTTTCCTTAAAAGGAAGCAGTGGTCTGGAAGACTGACAGACCCAAGACCCCTCTCCAGTGTATAGACCCTGAGTTCTTAGATCTTCTTGTTAGGTGCCATCGAGTAGGTATCCAACTCGTAGCGACCCTATATACAATAAGCAAAACACTATTGTCAGGGCTTCTCTGCTGTTCATAGGGTTTTCAATGGCAGACTGATTTTTGGGAGTGGGTTGCCAGGTCCATCTTCCAAGCCTACAGTATCTGGTGTCCCTAGGCGGTCTCCCATCCAAGTATGAACTAGGCCTGACCCTGCTTAGCTTCCAAGATCTGACAGGATCAGATGCCACAGGGCTATGGCTACAGGTTCTTAGATCTTAAGAGTCAATAAAAACAGTGTTTGTAGGCTATCGGTATAATAAAGAATTGGGAGATGATCTGTAAAGCTTACGTTTTAGTATAATTGCGACAAAGCATGAGTCTGCTCTTTCCTTTGAGAATTCTGGCTGTACCCCAGTGCAGAATGGTGGGAAGATTACTGGGGTGGATAATCGGGAAATGAGGGTTTTACTTTTCACACATCTAACTAATTTTTTGCATCTGTCTAATAATATTCAGTTACCCATCTGTCCCACGGGAATAATGGCGAGGTGACTGTCTCAATGTTGAAAGACGTTTTGACATCTTTGACAAGTGTTACTCAACAGCAGGGCTTGTAAGATTCCAGTTCTGATGAAGGAAAATAGCTTGTTTTATTACTGTAAAAATAAATGTGTACCAGTGTTGACAGGGGGAGCATGACTGTCTTACTCAAATGGACTTAAGTCTTTTTTAATAGAGTGTTTTGTCCATGTCTCTGCCCCCAGTCTTGGGATGTTAGTTTCATTTGTGCCAGTGATTGAGTGGCATTACAAAGGGATGCACTCTGCTACCGCAGAAGACTCGGTCTTCATTTATCATTCTGTGTCAGGGGAAGAAGGACGTCCCAGTTCCATTCAGACCCACACAGCTGTGCGTGGAATGATCCAGCATCACGGACAGCTGCCCTTTCACTGCATCCTTGTAAGATTCTGACACTTCTCAAGGAGCTTTGTCACGGGACACCACATGCAGAGAGACAGTATTTTCTTAAAGGGACACAGCTTTTGTTGGAACAGAGTTCAAAGAAAAAGAATTCCACAGGGCTTCTTCATCTGCTGGTTGAGGAAAGAGTGTGGTTAGTCATGGAAGGGTGATGATGAGCTTTCTCCCCCAGCTGCTGTCTGCTGAGGTGAAAAGATGAGATGAGGCCTTTGCTCCAGTTTCTGTCCTGACTCTGAAGGTTTCTGTCCCCTCTATTGAATTTTTTAAAAATTGCAAAGGAAAATACAGGATTGTATCCAGTCGATTTTAACATATATCTGTATTTCTTCTGAACAGGAAGATTTATATGTAGATAACCACATGTTGCCAGAGGTTTAAAATTTTCCATTTAATTTTTTTTTAAAAAGTACTAATCTTAGTGTATAAACTGAAGCAACTCAAATTTGTGCATATGCAATTTTGTTTTACAAAGCAAAAATTATGTTCTCATCGAATCAAGGATTAATCCACAGCCCCTCAGTGAAGATTCTATAGCAACAATAAAGACATCTGTCCTATCCAGGGCAAAAAGAGCTTCTGAGAGATGGCTGAGTGCCGGGAATCCTGCATCTTTGGATCCAGTCCTACCACGGAGAGCTCCCTTTGAGGTTCCCAGGGGATAAATGTGATTTGAGAGGACAAGGACTTTAGGGGCCAATACTTCTTTCTTCAAGCATCTAGGGCTGAAGCCCCCAGCCCTGAGCTGCCCTGTCCTTCCTGTGAGCCACAGAAGGGGCGAACTTTTGCAACCCTTTTCCTTCTTCCAAGCTCACCACTGACTTTTGATTTTCATCTTTCAAAGAAACAAAGATAGAATGGCTGATAGAATGTCTTCAAGCTTGGCCAGTTGCTACCCACACACCCCTGAGTAGGGGCCCCTTGCGGACAAGGAAGCAGACAGGCCTTAGGAAGCCTGGTTTTCCTACCTGTCAACTCATCCCTTTTCCACTGGAAAGAACTTCCTTGGTCACTTCTGCAATGTTTAATGATTAACATCAGTGCGGTGTTTGCTGGCGTAAAATGACAGATACTATGTAGAAACCCTTAACTTAGAAAATCATGTTCTGACTTTGAGAGACATGCATTGCCTATTAGTACAGTTGCAGATTTTGACTTTTATTTCCTCTGGAGTTCTTTCATGTGCTTTTTCTTTCTTTCTGTTAACCTTACTGCCTTATTTAGTTCCTAATTCTCTTTCCCTTCTCTCGTAGGTCTTTCTCTTATTTCCAGCGTTTTAGGCTTCCCAGCCAGCTGCCGCTAGGTGCTAACTGAGAAAGTATGACAGCTCTCTACGGGCTGACTCCAGCTTTCCTTTCTGATTTCAGCTACTCATTCTACCTACAGTTATCCTTTACAAATATGGTCCTTGGTCCCCTTTCCTCCTCCATATGTAGTGTACCTTTCTTTTTTCACTGACCATTCTCGGCATTGATGTACTTAGGCAGAGTAGTTAAAGAGATCTACATTTCTCTCCTATCTTTATCAAGTTTTAGAAATGTGGCTTTGGACAAAATGTTTAATGCCTCTCCACCTAGATCTTCTTATTTTTAGAATGAGAACCACAATACCGAACTTGTAGGATGCTTGCAGTGTGGTGCTCAGGGTCCTTTCCTGCCTGTGTCCTCTGTGCTGTGTACACACACCTGTGGGCGAAGTTATTGAACCCCAGAGCCTTAGAGCTGGTCTCTGTCCCAGGTCTTAATTAGCCGCCCTCTACCTTTGTCTTAGCCTGCAGCCATAGCACTGTGGCGTCCCATCCCATCAGATCTTGGAAGCTAAGCAGGGTCAGGCCTGGTTAGTCATTGGATGGGAGACCTCCTGGGAACACCAGGTGCTGTAGGCTTGGGAGAAGGACCCAGCAACCCACTTCCAAAAATCAATCAGCCATTGAAAACCCAATGAATAGCAGAGAAGCACTGACAATAGTGCTTTGCCTGTTGTATGTAGGGTCACAATGAGTTGGGCACCAACTCAATGGCACCTAATAACAATCACTACCTTCATCTTTGACTCCTGCCTGAAGGGCATCTCCCTTTCCTAAGACCTTGGTAGCCTTGCCCTATCATGAGCTCCCACAGATGCCGCCTCCTCCTTCCACCTGTGACAGTGAAAATTGTGCTTGATCCACAACCCTGAGCACTGGTTCATTTCCTCAGCATTGGCTTCCTCTTGTGGAAGGTGCAATTTGAATACTTCTTTCAAACAAACATCTTAAGTCCTGAACAAGACTTTTTAATTCTAAATGCTAGTTAATAAAATGCAACACAATAGGAACAGGGTTGCTTGAGCAAGCCCTCGGAGTTATTTAAGCAGCTCTGTTCCACCTCGAGTCTCAGCTACAATACGAGTCTCAGCTACAATACGGTTAGCACGCGTGCTCCGCCTGTGTTCTTAGCCAATGGCAATGTTGTCCCTTTAGCTCTGCCCTTTGCTCGTTAAGGAGCTGAAAGCATATCAGCATTTCTTTTGTTCATTCTATTTAAAACATCTTCTTTAACCTCTTGTTCAAATGATGTAAGTAAACCACATGAGGTCTATAAATTTTGGGTTCTGGGTTCCCCTTCACTACCTCCTCTGTCCCTTTTCTTTCTTATTCCTCATTTTTCCCTATTTTCCTTTTACCCTCATGTACTAAACTAAGGCTTTTAATTTTTTTCTACTCAAAGTAAGAATAATTTAAGTGATTGTCATATTTTTCTAGCTTTATCTCTTGCTTTTAGTTATTAATTACTGTTGTTGTTAGGTGCTATGGAGCTGGGTCCAACCCATAGCAACAGAACAAAAGACTCCCCGACTCTGTGCCAAGCACACCATCTTTTTTCACATTTAAGCCCATGGTTGCAACCACTGTGTCAGTCCATCTAGCTGAGGGTCTTCCTTTTTTTGTTGACCTGCCACTCTCCCAAATATGATGTCCTTCTC
>VMDO01002771.1:0-10000 GCA_007922755.1 Pedetes capensis | reverse complement strand
TGCTTTTCTTTTCCTGGCTTTTCAAACCTCTTTGCATGTGTGGGCTCAGCCAGATATGCCAACTTGCAAAAACCTGTCACTCAGACCTTGTTCCTGTGATATGCATAGGTAAAGGAGGGAGGAAGCAGACATGGAGTCTACAAGGGGATGGGGTCAAGAAAGCTTCGCCTGTGGCTGTAATCAATATTCTGTCTTAGCCTTGGCACTGGTATCTGTAGCCATAGCACCCTAGCATCCAATCCTGCCTGATCTCAGAAGCTAAGCAGGGTCGGCCTGGTTAGTCCTTGGATGGGAGATCACCTGGGAGTACCAAGTGTTGCAGGCTAGGGAGAAGGACCTGGCAACCCACTCCCAAAAAATAATCCACTACTGAAAACCTGCTGAACAGCAGAGGAGCACTGACAAAGTGCCAGACAGGGCACAGTGTTGGGGAGTGTTTTGTTCTGTTGTACATAGGGTTACTGTGAGTCAGAACCAACTGGATGGCACCTAACAACAACGACTTGCACTGGTAGTTTGCTCTGGTAGAACTATTTTATCCTTCCATGTTAATTTGTAGAGGATTGCAACAAATATGGAAAATGTGATTTGCCCAAGATCACACGCAAGGATGTCTTAATCCTCATTGGTCTCACTGATCTGGTGAATGAATGTCTTGAACTGTGTGAAATTATCTACAAAATTTTTAAATTTGAGTGCTTTTTCTGCTTGGCTGTAGTTTCATCAGACTGTCAGAGAGGTTTTGATTACATAAAAGTTAAGAATAATGGTACTAGCAGAAAATATTGAGGATTTAAAAAAGTTTGGGGTGATGGAATCTTCCCATATCATGAAAATAAGAAACTGTTAAAGAAAAAGTTTCTCTCTTACAATATTATAAGTAAAAACTTACATAGGACAAATCACTATAAGAATGAAAGATATGGCTAATGGAAAAAATATTTAGAGTATGTCCGTTAATAATTCTAATGTGCAAATAGAAGTAAATATGTTGGCAGTGATTATAAAGTTCAACATAATGGTATTGGTAAGAGTAGGGGCCTACAGAGCACTGTGGATGATTGTTATGTTATTAGAACTGGAGAACAGTTTGATGACATACATAAAATTGTAAAATACACCTGTACTTTGACCCAGTAATTCAATTTCTAATATTTGTCCAGAGCAGATAATTGCATAGATGTGAAAAGATGCACACATAGAGATACCCATTGCGGATTGGTGTTTGGTTAAAAAAAAAAAAAAAAGAAAAAACAACCTAGAAAATAACCTAAGTATCCATTAATAGGAGGCTTGTTCTTAAATAATGATAGACGGTTGCTTTGGAATATTATATAGTTATTAAAAATGATATGATAGTTCTTTGTTTTTAATGGAAAGATATCCATAACACATTAGATAAAGCAATTCTGATCTGAGAGCAACATAAATAATATGAACCCATGGATGTAAAATTTTTTATAAATGTATGCATATATGTAAACATGGAAAGAATATTCAATAAAGTCTTAGCAGTGTTTTTTTTCCAAGTGAGTTTTATTTTTGTTTTGGTGTTATGTGGTATACTTTGAATGTTTGTATAGTGAGCATGTTTCATTCTTAAAAGCCATAACAATGTTTAAAACATACCGAGCCCTACCAACCATTTATAGCATCATGTATGTTTTCTGATCTAGTTCTGCTTTTACTAACATGTATTAATTGCACATATAAATAGGGTTGTTATTGTTAGTACCATCGAGTCAGTGTCCAAGTCATAGTGACTGTAGGTACAATAGGTGAAACACTATTGTCAGTGCTTCTCTGCCATTTATAGGGTTTTCAGTGGTGGATTGGTTTTTGGGAGCGGGTTGCCAGATCCTTCTCCCAAGCCTACAACACCTGGTGTTTCCAGGCAGCTTCCCATCCAAGTGCTAACCAGGCCCAACCCTGCTTAGCTTCCAAGATCTGACAGGATCAGATGGCACAGTGGTCTGGCTCAGGCATAAATATGGAGCAGTGTGACATTTCAACACACGTATAGTGGTGTACTGACCAAATCAGGGTAATTAGTATTTCCCTCTCACCGTTTCTTTATGTTTGGAGGCTTGGAGCTCCTTCTTTCTTGGTTTTCATCAAATGTATAATAGAATCATTCAAAATAAGGCTGAGCTTTGAGTAGAGAGGACTGGGCGTTGATTTTATAGAGCATTTATTAAATTTAACTGCATATATACTATGCTGCTAGGTGACATGAGCCCTGAAGGAGTATCCGTGTTATGTAGCAGCTTGAAGTCCAGAATAATTCCAAAGCAAGATGCGGTGTGATAAAAAACTATGGTGAAAGTTTAAATTAAAAAAAAAAAAACTATTATAGTCAAACAGCGGTCCCCAACCTTTTGGGCAGTGGGGATTGGTCTTGTGGAAGACAGTTTGTCCACAGACCAGAGTGGGGATCCCCAGGGGGATGGTGATCTTGGAGCTCAGGTGTTAATGCAAGCAGATGAGGCTGTGGTTGCCCACCGTTCACCGCCTGCCATGAGGCTATTTCCTAACAGGTCCATGGACCCAGGGTTGGGGACGCCTGCAGTAAAAGACACATGGCCATAATCTCCCTCAACATACCCCACTTGACTTCACACACACTTCTCCCGTCATCCTTGCCACTTTCTGAAGCAGCTCTGGACGGCCTCTTTCACGAGTGTCTCGTCGAGCTGTCCAGCTGCCTCTGTGTCCTGAATCAGTTCAGAGCGTTTACCCTACATAGTCATTTTGACTTTGGGGAAGAGCCAGAAGTCGCATGCTACCAGAGTCCGTGAATAGGGTGGATGAGGACACACCATAATGTTTTTATTTGGCAGAAATTGCTGTACCAGCAGCAATGTATGCCACGGAGCGTTGCCATGATGGAAGATGAAACTGTTTGCCCATTTCTCAGGCTATTTTTATGCACATCATTTCCTTTTTTTCCCCCCTTTATTGGTAAATGTTGGGGGGGTACAGAGTGATACAGTATTGTTTTTTTCTATTGTGCAACTATTACATCGCTTTTGGTTACACTTTTATCAACTTACAAGGTTTGTGGAAACCTTTGACTAATATATAGTAAAACTAAAATGCATATGTGGGTTATGTTCCCCGATTTTTCCCATGTGCTCATGAAGTTGCGTTGTTTACATTGAGATTATCCTATCCCCCTTTATCCCTGTACTTGATTCTCCTCCCCATCCCACCTTCCACAATCTTCGCTTCCCTTTGCGAGTTCCCTCCTTCCTCCTTTCTACTTTTTATATTATCTCTTCTTTGCTGAGTTTAACTGTGCATTTTTCTATATCAGCTTTGCACCTCATTTCTTAAATGTCCTAATAAGCCCTTATATTATTCAGAGTTCTCTGTAATGTTTCCGGGTTCAAGCTCAGCTCACACAATTCCATCAAGATCAAAATATGCAGTTAGTATCACCTGGTTGTGGACTCTTGATTGATGAGCTTTTTTTCCTCCATGAGCAGAAGTGGGTGATTTCCAGTGAGGCCTCTGAACCCTGGTCCCAGAATCATAGCCATAGCTGAAACTTGTCATGGTCTGTTGCTAAGGTTCGATGCACAGCCTCCCATATGGAAGATCCCTGCCTTTCCGTTGGATGGCACTCGGCAGCAAGACCCACTGTATGTTTTCTTCACGCCTCGTGTGTTACGAAGCAGCTATGGTGTGGAATATGTAAGGACCTGCCGAGGAGAGACTTGATGAGGGAGTGTGTATTCAAATTTATCACTTCACCTTGAGTGTTTACCCAGAAATGAAAGGAAAATCAGTGAGTGCTTCACACTGAAGGAAGAATTTTGGCACCGTCTATGGATTGCTAGTGCCACTTAACTGAGTGTTGCTACCAGTTTGGGCACTTATTTTTAGAAGGAACTAACAATTTCCTTTATTGGCAATTCATTAGACATCCTAAAAACCTGCAATTTAACTCTGGTAACATGGACACTGAGGCTTCTGCATGGCAGTGCTGGAGAGAGAGTCAGAGAATGCATTTTGTAGGTCACTTACAGCTTTGCAAATAAAATTAGCATGTAGTCCTTCCTCAGTCCAGTCTATCTTTTTCAAATATGGATGTGGGATAGGGTTTGGCTCAGTTGGTAGAGTGCTGCTCTACACTCTCTGAGGACCCAGGTTCAATCCCCAGCACTGCAAAAACAGGGAGAAGTACATGTCAATCCGCTCCCAAAGCAATCCCGTAACAATCAGCCTTTGAAAACCCTATAAGGGTCTCTATGAGTCGCACATGACTCAGTGGCACCTAGCAACAGCAAAACAGTAATGTGGATATTTTCCTCGAGCAGCAGCTTATTATTTTCTGACATTGGAAAATTATAAGCTGCTGGCACAGTTGTACAAACAATAACACCAGAGTTTTTGAGTGTTTTTATAACTTTAATTATCCTCTAAAATCATATTGTTTGAAATTGTCAATTTTCTTAGGCTTAGAGAATAAAAACATCTGTTTGTAGCTAATGGACATTAGCTGAAAATCAGGATAGGTTTAAAGGAAGTTGGTTAGTGAGCTTGAATCTGCAGTATACTCTGTTCTCCATTCTCCTCTTTTAGAATTATCAAAAATATTGATGATAAGGGGAATTATTATGGTTTGAATATCAAATGTCCCCCAAAGCTCATGTTCAAACACTTGGTGCCAGTGGATTGCGCTGTTTGGGGAGGCTGCAGAATCTTTAGGAGGTGGGATCTAGTTGGAGGAAGTAGGTCGCTGGGGGCAGGCCTTTGAATAGCCAGTATGCTATTTGTAAGGGTGTTGTCTATTGGGGGGGGGCACTGACCACCAGTGACCACCAGTGAATCCCTGCTTCCTGGGTGGCTGTGATGTGAACAGCCCTCTTCCATCGCAGGCTCCAGTAACCTGTCATGGCTTCCCTGTGGCTATTAACTGAGGTCCTCTGAAACCAAGAGCTAAATAAATCTTTCCTCCCTTAAGCTGTTCTGTCAGATATTTTGACTCAGCAATGCAAAATCTCGCATGGGAATCTTTAGATTATTCTCCCTCAGGACGTATATGCCCTTAGAGATTGGAAGCCAATCTCATGCAATTTCCTTTTACAGAATTACACTTGTTTTACTCTAAAGTCTGGTGACATTGTTTAATGTCAGTTCATTTCTACAAAGAATAAACTAGCCTCTGTGTATTCAACAGAGAAGAGGAGGAGAAACACTGCTGACAATTTTGAGGACTTTCCCCAGTTGCTGAGGGACTCATCAGGGCCTCCTTGGGGTTCTGCATCATGGATTTAGAGTGAGAACGTTCAACAGGGTTGTGTCTTCTTCCTCACTTTGAGCCTATGTGTGAATGAGCATAATCCCGAGGTAACCAGGTTGTGGTTTGCTGAGTTGACAGGTCCTCACTTGAGGAGGGGGAGAGTTCAAGGTACACAGAAGGAGTAATTACCATTGGTTGGAATTTAAACTGATTAAAGAGACAAGACCCAATAGGAAGAGGGGCAGCAAGAAGCATTGGATTAGTGAGTTGAGGGTGTCTCACTGGGATCCCAGATGTGCTAAAGTTGGGATCCCAGAGGCAGAGGACTGATGGAGAGGAGATGGTGGCTGGAGGGTAACTTGGAGGAATTTCAGTTGAGGACTAGAATCTGACCTTGGACCTGGAATGGAGGGTGAGGACGGAGAAACCAGAGCATTGGTGGGTCTTCTGTGTAGACACAGAACTCACTGGGAGTCATGGCCCCAGGTGGGGTGAAGAACAGTAGGGAGCCAGGAACTCAGATCTTCCTGGAGTGAATGGGAGTGGGTGGCATAATCTGATTTTGCTGATTCAAAGCTGATAATTTTACATAAGAGGAAGGGAGAAAAATGGTCTAGATGAGCTAAAAAGAAGTAGTGAAGACACCCACTCCACCCCTAAAGCGTAGGGCATGCTGGGAGAAAATATCTAAGAACTCAGTTGGAGTGGCAAGCAGTGTCTTCAGGGAAAAACCAGGTGTCCATCAGAGTAGGAAGAAGGCAGTAGCATTTGGATTGGCAGCTGGGGTCTGAGGGGATCTGGTTGGTGACTGCCTGTGTGGTCCAGAGAGCACAGTGCATGGGTGCCAGGGGGGTCAGGAAAGGGAGTCAGGGGCCATTGGTGATTAATGCTGAGGACTGAGCAGGGGCGTGGAAGTCCTGGGCCTCTCGTGGCTGCTGTTGACAGGCAGAAACGATGGGACAGAGTTAGTTCTGATACCCCGAAGGCTGTGGGTATGGGGAGCATGAGGGGGAGGGCAGCACCCAGGGCCCCATGCCTCCTGCCGGCTCCTACTTATGTGGGGAATTGATATAGACCGTAGGGCTCCTGCATAACCACAGCCAGTGGGGCCATCTTAATTCCAAAGCACTCAGAGCTCATCCTTACCCCTGTCCAGGGAAGTGTAATTGTTCGAGGGTAACAGGCAGGAAGAGAGGGAATAGAGGGCTCTGCAGCCAGCCACCTCCCTGCCCAGCCAAGTGCTTCCCAGCCACCCTTAGTATGAATATCAGTGTGAGCCTCCTGTGGGATGCAAGATTTGGTCTGGTGGTCAGTGCCCCCCTCCCCAATAGACAACACCCTTACAAATAGCATACTGGCTAAAAGGAGGCAGACTGAAATCCCTCCTCCTTTCTACATTCATCCAGGAAGGGTGATAAGACTGTGTGAGGCAGACACCACCCCCAGCAATCATAAGGACATGGTTTAGTGGATTCTGCTCCTTTATCCAGACTGGTAGCTCCCTGGATTTCTATACCCTTTTGAAATGTCTACCTCTGAGCACAGTCCTTGAAGACACTGGGAATCCATTAACTCCTTCCGGGCACACGCCCCAGGGTAAACATTTCTTTCCTTCCCCTGAAGGCTCAAACCCCACTAGAAAGAGCACCCCCTACCTTAGCTCAAGGCTGCAGTAGCCCTTCACTGCTCACCTTCTTACTTCCTTTATAATCTATGTCTCTAGCCTCTCTCTTTAATAAACTTATTCTATACTCTGTCCTGGGGCTGGGATTTAGCTCAGTTGGTAGAGCACTGCTCTGCAGTCTCTGAGGTCCCGGGTTGGATTCCCAGCACTGCAAAAATGGGAGAAGGATGTGGCAATGCACTCCCAAGGCAATCCCGAAACAATCAGCCATTGAAAACTCTATGAGGGTCACTATGAGTAGGACACGACTCGATGGCTCCTAACAACAACAACAGCAACAACAACAACAACATACCCTGTGCTATAATTTCTGTGTCTCATATAAATTATTTTATGTGGGGAAACACAGAGGAGCCTAGGTATCTGCTGCCAGGGAGGGGGAGATAAATGTTGGTGCTGGGGAAGGACCTTCCTGCCATCAGCCTCCGGACCTGTGCTCTGGACCTGCACGCCCTTCTCCTGACCTGGCCCCCATGCCTCCCTGCTAACATAATGAGCAGTAGATGTCATGGAAGGTGCCGCTCCTTCATCCAGCTCCACGGATCACTTCTCCCATTTCACCACACAGACAGCGTCTCCTCTGTCTGAGCAATATTTCTGCTAATTATGCCTTTGTTTTGTTTTGTTGTTTTTCCCAGTAAGCTATTTTACTGGTCATTTTTAGTGTGCAGCTTAGTGGGGCTCTGCTGGTTTCTCTTGCCTGGCGAAGAGCCCTCCTTCATTCCTTGGCTCTCAACAGCCCATTAACTAGGCCTTCTTGCACCTGACTTGATGAAAGCCATAACGCAGGCCAGCATGAGGGCAGAGTGTGCACAGTGGTGGCCTGTGCTCTCTACTCAAGCCAGCATCGGGAGGAGGCGTTGGGGTGATGAGAGTACCCCTAAGGCCTAAAAGGCTGTGACGTAAAGAATAAAGACACCGCATCTGTTCATGGGGAGATGGTAGGACTTGTCCAGGAGTTCATTCTGAGTTTTAAATCCCATGCTCACAAAGAGTGAAACCAAAATTATTTCCCCCCTAATAGATTACTTAAAGTTCACTTCACATGTTTAGTCTCTTCTGTTGTACTATGGAATCCCTTCTGGACTGATCAGAAGATAGAGTTGAATGACTTTTATGTTAGACCAAATGACTTCCCACATGCACTGGCTTGAGTAGGGTAAGGAGGAGAAAGTGGAGGAGGAAAAGGAGGAGAAGGAGAAGGAGGAGGACGAAGTGGACGAGGAAGAGGGGAAGGAGCAGAGGGAAGAGGAGGAGGAGGAGGACAAGAAAGAGAAGGAGGAAGAAGAGGAAGAGGAGGAGGAGAAAGAGGAGAAAGAAGGAGGAAGAAGAGGAGGAGGAAAGGGAGGAAGGAAGAGAGAGGAGGAAGAGGAGCAAGGAAGAAGAGGAGGATAAGGAGCAGGAAATGGAGGAGGAGGAGGGGGGGAGGAGGAGAAAGGAGGAGGAAGAGGAGAAGGATGAGAGGAGGAAAAAGAGGAGGTGGAAGAACAAGAGGAAGAAGAGGAGGAGGAGGATTTGAGAAAGATTTACCAAAAGGGCCTAATGGTAATTCTAATTCCTTTCTGGAATCCTGCTTCCTTTACAGGACTATCACACAGAAATGTCACGCCATGAAACACGTGAGTTGCCTGTCATCCTTCAGTTGTAAAGGTCCACTTTGTATGTAAAGAAGCTGCTGAGATATCAGTTATAATTTGCAAAACAAAATGAAGGAAGAAATGTGAATATGAAGGTTGGTTAGAAAAAGGAACTTTTTTTTTCTTGGGGAAAATGACAGCCTGAGGTGGAGGTTTCAGAAACAGGGTGAAGCAGAAGTGCTGTAGATGAAACCCTGACTTTTGAGGCACGCCTTCCCTCCTACAAAGAAATCACTAACAATCACTAAGTAGTAAACACAGCCAGCATTGGTGGATTGGACTTTTTGTTCCCAGCCAGTTTGCCCTAGCACTTTGTCCCAGCTGTGAGATAGTCCTGATGATCGCGCAGTCCTTTAGAAGATCCCAGAAGTCCTAAGACATCACAGTGAAATTAGATCCCTGCCAGGCTGTGGACTCTGGAAGGCTGGGCCAGGCCTTTATCTTCCCCTAGGACTTTGGAAAAATGTTTCCACCCTTTGGGTTATCAGAGATGACAAACCCACAATGATGTGCTCCTCGAATATAGGTGTGGTCAACGTGTATTTGTTGAAGAAATCAAATTGTCACAGTGCTTATTCCTTACTGTATATTCTTGTCAAATTCTTTGGAATCCAGAAGTGTGGTTGTGTGTCAGGAGAGGCACAGATATGTGCTTACGACACGCGCACCCGCTGACATGCAGAGATGCTCCCCTCAGCGGAGACCCACCTTGACCCTTGGCTGGGATAGTTTTTACTAGCGACACGGTTGCATTTCCCAGCAATGGCTGGTAAGTGGGTTTTCTTTAAATGTAGTTGCATTTTGCCAGTTTTTCATCTTTGGCCTCATAGAGGAAGCAACTAAATTTGTCTTTGTTGTTGTTGTTTGGTGCTGTCGAGTCCAGTCCCATTCATAGCAACCCTATGCATGGTTTTGTGTGGCTGTTTCGAGATTGCTTCGGGAGTGGGTGGCCAAGTCCTCCTCCCATTTTTTCTGTGCTGGAGATCGAACCCAAGGCCTCACGAGAGCACACAGCAGCACTGTACCAACTGAGGAAATCATGAATCACAAGGCTCAGGGAATGGCAGTGTGGCGTCTGGTCTGCTTCTGGTGGCTGAAGCCTACTTTCTCCACTTCTGACCTACTTTGACATTGCTTAGCTCTAGTTACTACAGAAAAAAAACCATTTTTTTTTTAATGTTCTAGAAACAGGTTCTTTTATGCTTAAAAAAAATGCAGGGACCTCAACATAGGGTTGTTGTTGTTGTTGTTGTTAGGTGCCGTCGAGTCGAGTCCGACTCATAGCGACCCTATGTACAGCAGATCGAAACACTTGCCGATTCTGTGCCAGGCAAACCATCTTATTTATGTTTAAGCCCATTGTTGCAGACACTGTGTTAATCCATCTGGTGGAGGGTTTTCCTCTTTTCCGTTGACCTGCCACTCTTCCAA